>AUXI01000317.1:0-25304 GCA_000482105.1 Crithidia acanthocephali | reverse complement strand
CGCACCGCAAGCCGAAGCGCTCGTGGAACGTGTACGTCAACCGCTCCCTCAAGGCGATCAACAGCCAGATGTCCATGTCGAGCCGCACGATGAAGATCGTGAACTCGTACGTGAACGACGTGCTGGAGCGCATCGCCTCCGAGGCTGCGTCCATCGTGCGCGCGAACAAGAAGAGCACGCTGGGTGCCCGCGAGGTGCAGACGGCCGTGCGCATTGTGCTGCCGGCTGAGCTGGCGAAGCACGCGATGGCGGAGGGCACGAAGGCCGTGTCGAACTCGTCCCGCTAAACACCAAAAAAAAAGACGTTGACGGAGAGTGTACGGATCTGTTGTGTTGATGCACGCCGTGATGTGCCTCTCCTTGCGTTTTTTTTTTGAGGCGGCCTGTGAAGGCAAGTCTACCACCATAGAGCATTTTTTTTCTTGTTATTCTATTTTGGTCAATCAGATGTCTACTGGTTGAATCCTCCCCTCCCCTCGTCTGAAGTTTCCTGAAGAAGAAGTTTGAATGAAAACGAAAAGAGAAACCAACAAACCAACACAAATAGTATGTAGAGCAATGACGCCGTCAACCGTTGTCAACCACAAGCACCACGGTAGTAAAATAAAAGATCGTCGAATCGCTTCTGTGAGTGGCACTTAGTCGATGTCGAAGGGAAGCGTAGCTGAAAGACGCTTTGTGTTTGTGTGTGTTTCATTGCCACCAGTGCACTTGATGCCTCAGTGCTGCAGATTCAGTCACCCGCAGAGCGTGCACATGTTGCGAGCACTTCGACTGTCTTGTGCATCACCAATTTTTTCTTCTTTTTACTTATGTTTTTCCTTCCCTCACGATCCCGCTGCCTCAGTCTTTGTTGTGATTCAGTTGTTTCTGTTTCCTGCCGCCGCCGACTACGTATCCTTTGCAACGTGTGGCACCCCTGCTTTCGTTTCGCATCATATATATATATTTTTTATTTCCTTTTGCACCAGCTACACCTCATACCTCAGCGCTGCCTAGTACACACGCTGCTCTCCAATATTACTGTTGCGCAACGCAACACTTTTTTCCAGGACTAGATCTTTTGTGACTAGCTCCATTTTTTTTTCTTTTCCCCCGTACTGGTCAGTACAGCGGACTTTGTCATTCTCACACGTATTTCTGTTGCCTTTTTTTTTACTTCTGTTACTGTTCTCCAACTCAATTTCTGCTTGTGTGTCTTTTTTTTCTTTCCTCTTTCTCCTTTGTATTCACTATTTCTCTCTTCATCTCTTTTTTGTTTGTTTGCTTCCTTTCTCTTCGCGTTTCTTGTATAATCTAAAGTAACAACAACAACAACAAACTGAGAAATGCCCTTCAATCAGCGTGTTCGACGCGCGACGGTGGCGCTCGTCGCCGTGCTGCTGCTGCTAATGCTGCTGGCCAGCGCCTCTGTCTGGGCTGCCCCGTCCACACGCCAGCTGCAGCGGCAGCGTCTGCGCGCCTTCACGACGTACGCCGAGCGCGTTGGTGCGGCGCTCGATTTACTCACGAACGGTCCTGCAGGCGCACGCCACGACGCTGAGGAGGCCGAGGGTGCCGCACGGGAGTCGGACGACGTGAGTGGACCGTCACCGCAGCAGCGTCCGCAGTCAAGCGAACCTGCAGACATGCCCAACATGCCAGCCATGTCGGCGAGCACCAGCTTCAGTGCGTTGTCGATGCTGACTCAGTGCATGCAGTACCCGCACACCGCCGTGCGTGCGGTGATTGCAGCAGCGACGGAGAAGGCGGCTGCCGCCCGCACGCTGGCCGCCACGCTGTTCAACTCGGCGTTGTCGCCAGAGGCGGAGGCCCAACTGGCGCAGGTGCGGGCAGCCGTCGACCGCGCAGATGCCGCGACGGGCCGTCAGGCCGCGTCAGACGCCGCGCTGGCCGCCTCCCCGGCTGCCGTACGGCGGGCACGCGCGGCAGCGCTGGCGAAGGCAGCGGAGACGGCACCGGCTGACGGCGCGCGGCGTGTGTCGACGCTGGCGGACGGCGCGCCGTCGGAGAACTTCATCACGTGCAACAACGGCTACGTGGCCATCGCAGCGAACACGCGGATGCGCTGCCGGTACCACTCCGGAGTCACCGTAGGCGACTACGAGTCTCTGCCGGATTCTGTTAAACCGACGTGTGAGATCGTGCCGAAGGTGTTCTGGGGGCTTCCGCAGGAGTGCATCTGCCCGATTGACTCTGTCATGATCCGCAATACCGACCGTATCTTCACCTGCGCCACCCGGCCCATTGATGTGCAGGTGCTGCTCGATGATGCACTCCTGTGCCACAACACGGCGGACGCCGCTCTTGGCTTGCCCGGCACGATGGAGAGCGAGTACTGCATTGAGACGACGCGCAATGCGAAGCTGAACCTGCCGGTGCGGTGGCGTTACTCGTACGTGAGTCTTGATGCGCTGCGTGCGGCAGTGGACACGTCGTCGGATTTCATAAAGGGCCAGGAGTCGCCCTCCAACTCGGCCACGGTGCAGTGGGTGGTGATGGGCCTCACGCCACCGCCTGGCCGCATCACGGCCGCTGAGGCCACGCCGTACGCCAAGGGTAACTACAGCCAGCTGGCCGTCAACGCGAAACTCTTCACCTATCTCACACCCATCTCGGCTGCAGCGAGCGAGCAGGCCGCCGCTGCGGGGCTCGACCCGTTCTACATCTCCGGCAACTCCTCGCTGTACAACGCGACCGCCTTCCAAGCAATCTACAGCTTCGCGGCGCCGCGCAAGACGAAGGAGCACCTGCTCGAAACCTCACTCAGCACCCCTGAGGCACTGGCGCCGTACTTTGGCAACATGAACGGCACGTCCTCGCACACCCTGCAGCTGGATCTGTCGGTCGTGTCGGACGACTTTGTGGAGGGCAATCAGATGTACATCGAGACGGGTCTGCAGGGGGGCTCCTCCGTCTACACGTACCGCGTTGCTCGCCTGCACGTCTCCTTCTCCGACCTCGCTGTGCCGTCGGACAAGAGTCATCACTACAAGAAACAGTTCAACCCGCTCTACATTCTACTGATCGTCGCGATTGGTGTGATTGTGCTCGGAGCCGCGTTGGCTGCGCTGTGGTACCACCTGATGCAGAAGGAGGAGTACGATGACAACCTCGTGTCGAACGCGCAGCGCCAGAAGGGCAAGAAGAAGAAGGGTGTGGAGAGCTAGAGAGCGAAGGAGAACACAGCACAGGAGGAATGGAGGAGTCCTGCACACACGGCAACCTCTTTTTCCCATTTCTCTTCCGATGTTGTGGCTTTGCCTTTTTTCTTTTTCTTTGTTTTTCACTCGCTCTGTAAACGCTCGTAGCTTAATCACCTCCACTGCGTGTTTTGCGTGCCTAATGTGTCCGGTCATGTGACCAAATGTGTTGTACACCACCTCAGCAGTGCAGCTGCCTTCACCACTGCTTCTGTTTCTTTTCGCTCCTTCGAAGTCAATACTCTAATCTAAGTTGCCGACAGGTTTTACAGTACCAACGCCAAACCCGGAAAATTGAAAGAGCCTGGTCGCAGCTGCCGGACGCACACATACACATACACACGCTCCTGCCAACAGTGTTAGTGTTGCCAACACTAGCCCACTTCACGTTTTCCTTTTTCGTTTTTTTATATATTCCTATCAGTGACTGTTTTGTTTTGTTGCCCTATTGGATCACTATCTCTACATATATATATTGCTCTTTTCTTGTTTGCTTTGCCTTGACGGCGCCTCTGACCCGTAATCTATTAGCTGAGGTGATAAAACAACAAAGACAACAACAAACGTCGAAAGATCTTGCCGCGCTGGTGCGTTGTGGGGCGCAGGAGCAGAGCTCGTTGCACTGTGTATCAGGAATGCGTGTAATGAAAAGGGTGCGTCTATGATCGCAGCGATTCGGGAGTAACATGTAGATGAGCTGTGATAGTCGAGATCTGAACGGTATTCTAACCTAAGATTTCCATCTGCATGTACACGGGCAAACGAAGGAAAGGTAAGTTCGAAGTTGTTTGTGCACCGTGGCAACCCCCTTTCTCAGGTCAACGCTCCACTACGTTTCTCATTTAAAACGCCTCTTTCCATCTCTCCCCTCTCTCTCTCTCTCTCTTCCTGCTTCGAGAGCTCACGACAAAACACCACATCCGTCAATTTAGCCGCGTCACGCACTTGCGCTTTGAATTGAGTAAAGAGCAGCAACACGAACAACAACAACACCAAAAAAAAAAATACTGGCTGGACACGAAGCGAAACACTGCGAAGCTCTCTATTTTACTCCGTAGTCAAACTCGAACGAACCACCCGCCACACACACACACACACACACATAACAGCAATTCATTTTGTTCTGCTTCGTTTGCAGCTGCTGGTCGGACCTCTGACACCCCACACACACATACCTTCTCCTCTCACCCGATGAGCCGCAGTGCCCTTGTGCCGCCGGTGTACCCAAACCGCGATGTGCAAGACGTCGAAAATCATCGCGCCGTCGCCGCGGTTGCCGATGTGGCGGAGAGCAGCCTCGGCATTGCGGACACCTTCGCGGCCTACGCCGAGGGCCGCCTGCCGCCGCTGGCCCACAATGGTGAGCGCATCATGGAGGCGGTGAGGGAGCTCTGTGCGCAGTACCGCCATGAGCGGCCGGCGGGGTGGGATGAGGCGCGCCTGCTGAGCGAGTGTGGGCAGCGGGTCTCACCGGCGCAGATCGAAGAAATTTACACCCGACCCACCCTCGACGCGGAAGGGGTGACGGCGGCGCTGCGAGGGCTGGAGGAGGCCGACCTGGCACGTGGCCGTTACTTGGTGATGCGCGACAACCTCAATGCACTGCAGCCGCACCGAGGAGCGAAGACGGTGGTGCAGCTTCCTGCCGCCCTCACCGCCCTGCACGACATCCAGCACGTGGACCCGACGGAGGAGATCAAAGACGAGCTGGCGGAGATGGACGTGCAGCGGCAGAAGTACGTAGCACAGGTGAAGGCGGGGCAGGACGCGTACGACGCGGCAAAGGCGAGCGGCGACGTCGTCGCCATCGAGCGTGCGCACCGCCACCTCATCGCGGCGCACTACGAGTACGTCGTGTGCCACGCCAAGACGCTCCACTTCCTCGCTGCCACGGAGGGCGACGAAGACACGGTGCGCTTCGCAGATCGCTTGGAGAAGATCAAGGAGGACGCGCAGGACGGCGTGCGGGGCTTCAGCGAGGACAAGGACGCGCTGCGCGATGCACTGCAGGCGGACCTGCAGACGTGCACGGAGGCCGCGGCACAGGAGGCGGCGACGCACGAGGCCGCCAATGCAAACTTCGCCGCGCAGAAGACGACGATGGAGGCCGACCTCGCTGCGCTGGTGGAGCGCAAGCTGCAGCTGATCGAGGAGATACAGCAGCGCGCGGCGGAGCTGCGTGAGGTGACGGAGCGGCAGCGGGCGTTGACGCACGACGTGGCGAGTGCGGTGAAGGCGGAGGCACAGCGGGTTACCGCCCATGACGAGTTCCGTCAACTGGCCGACCAACACACGCAGCGGCTGCAGCACTGCCTGGACTACTGCACCGCCTGCGAGCCCGTCGTGCAGGAGATGGAGACGTATGTGCGGGACATGGTCGAGAAGCTGCCACGCGATAAGTCGCAGGAGGCGCTCAGCGC
The DNA here is from genome assembly GCA_000482105.1 of Crithidia acanthocephali. Lineage (NCBI taxonomy): Eukaryota > Euglenozoa > Kinetoplastea > Trypanosomatida > Trypanosomatidae > Crithidia > Crithidia acanthocephali. The sequence goes on along the minus strand of AUXI01000317.1, from coordinate 19,681 downwards.
CATCATCGACCAAGAGTCCGCCGGTTTTATGGAGGCGTACCGTGCCTTCGTCTTCACCTGCGGGGACTTGACGGTGAAGAAGACACATCGGCTGGACACGCTGGAGCGGCAGGCGCGGTTGGCGCAGCACAACCGTGACAGTGCAATGGACAGCCTGGACCCGAACTACGACCATTACCGCGCAGAGTTGGCGGAGGTGCTTGCCCAGGCGCAGGCGGTGGAAGGCGTCATCAACGCGCTGCACGCCACCCAGGACGCCGGCGAGCAAGTCTTCGAGTCGGTGGAGGACGTCGTGCTGACTTCATGCCAGCGCACCGGGCACGCCTTCGTGCATCCGCTGCAGGAGTTTGGTCATGAGTCCGTGGCGGCGCGCACGCAGTTCGTCGACCGATCGACAAAGTACGTGGAGAGCGAGGAGCAGGAGGTGAGCTCGAAGCGGGCGCAGATTGCGGAGGCGAAGGCACTCGTGGGAAAAGAACAACAGGCGCTGGACAGGGCGGTGGCGGCGGCGGCCATCACTGCCGCACCAGCCGCAGTACCGGCCGCTGCGCCATCGACGCCGCCTCCGCAGATCGAGCTGTGACGGCCCTGCTGGACCCACCGAAGTATTAGCGTACAAACTTTTTTTTCCCTTTTCTGCGGTGGCTGTTTTGCTAAACCGATGTATACGAGGTGAAATAGCTGTAGGGTGATGATTTGCGATCTTTTCTTTCAGTGTTCTCTTTTTTTTTTTTGAACTCTCATGTACAATTTTCATTTGCATTCTTCCTCTTCTTCTTCTTTCTTCTTTTACTTCCTCTGGAAAGTGCCGCCAGTGCACGGTGTTGATGTTCAATCTTCCATTTCTTCCTTGAAAACGCTTTTAGTGCGGTATCTTTTACTGGCAATGTTTTTCACCAGTCCGTGACCGCGAAGTGTCGCCATGCAACCACCCCGTGTAGGTTGGACTGCGAGTTCGTAGAGAGACGCTTTTTCATGTCGCATGAGCCACTGCTCTCTGCCGTTGGCTGCTTTCTCCTCTCTTTTCTTTTTCTAGCGGCACTCCATTGCTTCCCGAGCGGTTGGAAATACCAGCAATACTGCGGTCTTTGGATTTGTCAATAGAACTCATTCTCCGAATGCTGTGTATCTTGAGATGACTCGCCTCTCTCTCTCTCTCTCTCTCTTCCTTTCTCTTGTTCTTCTCTCTCTTCGAGCGACGGATGAATCCGTGAAAGGCATCAGAGCTGCAAGGAAAAGCCCTTTGTTGTACGAAGGTGAAGCGGCTGCAACGGATGGGTCTTGCATTCTTCAAAACAACGACAGTAATTGTTTCCGCGTCAAAACGAAACACAGAAAAAGGAGGTGTTGTACGCCTTACTGGATGCATAGAAACAACAACTTTATAGAGACCGCAGTCGCACAAAGACCAGCGCTGCTCCGTCGTGAAGTGTTTTCTCCTCTGCCTCATTGAGAAGAAATTCGCACAGGAACATATTTCATAGTGTCTTTTTTTCTCTTTCTTTCACGTTATGTCACGTAGCTCAGCGGACGTCAATGCCGTCGTGCATCTCACCTCGAGCACCCAGCTGCAGAGCAACACTGCACTCCCCGCCGCGGTGGCCCATTGGACGTTGACGGACGTTCAGCAGCACGTCTTCTTTATGGCGTGGGTGTGTGGGTTCCCGGTGCACGCGCGCTACGTAGCGCAGCTGCTGCAGCGTAGCGTAGTCGGTGTATCGCACTCCGCGTCTACTCGCGCTGACTGGATCGATGTGGCACAGCGCGATGTGCTGATGCCCGTGTACGAGCGCGGCACCCGTGTGAACGCGGCGGTGTGTCGGTGGCCTGCTAGTGAAGCCTTCGCACCGACACCGTCCTCGTTGTCTTTCTTGGTTCCGCTAGGGATTGCCGAAGGAGTGGCAGCAGCACCGACCATCACGCAAGGTGAAGATGAAGCGAGCAAGCTGGGTACTTTCAACGGAACGGGTGAAATACGTGCAACGGCAAAGCCCGACAACGCGAATAACGTTGTCACTGATGGTGCAGAGAGGCAAGAAGACAGGCGTGGTGCCCTGCCCTCTTCGTCCTCTTCGTCCTCAGCCATTCAGGCCGTAGCCGTGGTGCCGGACGCGCTCTTCACCAACGTGACGGCCCTCGCCCTCTACTCCGCTGTAGAGGCAGACACCGCACAAAACGGCAGCATCGAGTCTTCGTACCTGCCCAAGTCCTCGGCGGCGTCCACGGCTCTTCCGCGAGCGCCGGTCAACGCGGCGTGGTGCTCGCGCGCGTATTGGACGGCGGTCAGCCACGCCAAGCAGTGGATCGAGTTGTTGTCATGGACGTCCTCCGCGCCAGTGCCGTCTTTTCCACCGCGGACGCTGCAGCCGGCGCCGACGGCGGAGCCAGCGAGTGGGCTGGGAGAGCGGAAGCGCCGACGCAGCGGCGGGGTGCCGCCGGCGACGGAGGCTTTTGTCGTCGTCGACGCTGAGGAGGACGACGGTGGAGAGAACGAGGTGGATGCGCGGCATGCCGCTGCCCCACTGCTCCACGATCTCAGTGCGGAGAAGATGCCTTCCAGGGTGAATGCAAGCGCCGCGAAATCAGCGAGGGAGGAGGAAGATGCAGTGATCATCATTGACAGCGATGATGAATAATGTGTGTGTGTGTGTGTGTGTGTGTGTGTGTGTATGACGTGCTTCAAGCACGAGCAGGCACTGCAGCGGCGTGTATTCCTGCCCCAATGCAGCTTTTTCTCGTCTTTCATCTGTTAGCTCCTTCTTTTTTTTTTTAATGTCATCGCCAGACTCGGTAGTGTGTTTTCTCTGCGCTTTACTCTCCCAAGATACATATGTATGTGTCGATTTCTCCGTGTGAAAACACAATTGTGAGTAATCCCGCTCACGCACAACACACACCAGTGAATCAGGCTGATTCTGTGGTGGAATGCGCTACTTCCAGTGCTATTCTCGAGGGAAAAGTACACTCTCCAATGCTGAATGCCGCGCAAGGTCCCTGATGCTGATTTGCATTCACTTGTTTTCTGCTCTCTCTCTCTCTCTCTCTCGGGTTTTCTCGCTCTAGTCTTCGCGTTAACCGCATTCACAAAACACTACGTAAGGCTGCCCTGTCTCGCACACGCGGTGCGCAGCTGATTATCGTTTTTTTCTTCCTTGCTTTCTCCTTACTTTCCTTTTTTTCGCGCTCAGTTTGGCGCTGCAGCTCTGCCTTCTGCGCGTGCGCTTTTTTCACAAAGCGCTCCTCCACCTTTGGTCTCTGGCAGCTCTTTGCTGTCCTCTCTTTCCTCCCCCAATTCATTCGTCGAGCATTCACCTGTGCAACCATATTAATTGCAGCTACTTTGCTCTTATCTTTTTTTTCTTCTTTTTCCTTTTTTGCTCTTTCTGGTGGCATTTTCTTCTTGAAGATTTCACTCCCATTGATCTTTCAGTCACTGGTATTGAAAACAACTTTTTTTTTTGCGTCTACTTTGATAGGTGTCTCATCGCATCCTTTCACGTAGTTGATTCTGTATTGTCATCAAAGTGTTTCAACAAAACCGAAAATGAACGCTCCTGACTACCCCGACTCGCCTCTTCATGGCACGGGTAAACTGCGGCTGGCGCTTCCGCACATTTCATCTCCCACGGCGGCCGCCGCTGCTGCCGCCGCCTCCGCGTGGTGCCCGCCAACGCCCCTCGCGGCCTCAGAGCACCTGCGGGACGCCTCCCTCCCCAACGCTGTTCTTTTAAACGTGTACGATATCATGGGCGGTAACACGTTCCTCTGGTCCGTCGGGTGGGGGATGCACCACGTCGGGGTGCAGGTCTACGGCAAGGAGTACCAGTACGGCTACTGCGAGCACGGCAAAGGTATCGGCAAGGTGGCGCCGCGGCACTCGCCACCGCACATGTTCCGCGAGACGTTCTGTCTCGGTCAAACGGAGCTGTCGGAGGCGGCGGTGGGCGAGTTGGTGGAGGCGCTCAGCGCGCTGGACGTGTGGCTCGGCCAGAACTACCACATCGTCCAGCACAACTGCATCGACTTCGCCCACGCCTTTAGCGCGGCACTGCTGCCACCAGCGGTGCGGGCCAAGCAGGCGCAGCAGGCGGCCAACGTGGGGCTGGAGACACAGCGAATGGAGGAAGTGGAGGTGGACGGTGTGTGGTACCACGTGCCGGTGTTGATTCCACCGCACGTCGACCGACTCTCACGACAAGCAGCGCGGTTTCTGCCGCGTAGAGCACTGGAGCGCTTAGACGCAGCAGACTTGCCGTTTTCGAGCATATCGGAACAGCGCCACGGACAGTGATGGTTGGCGCGGTGGATGTGTTCCATGCATTACGTGCGACTTGTCTCTCTTGCTATGTTTTTCTTTTTTTTCTCCTTTTTACAGCGGCACGAGCTCCGTGCAGAGGCGTTGTACCGGAGCAGCAACGAGACACGACAAAGAACATCCATTCACCTCTGTTCGGATTTCTCTCACGATGTGCACACTATTCTTTTCAAACTCCTTTTTTCCTTTCCTTTTCTCTTTTTTTCCTTTTTTTATTTTGTTGCTTTACGTTATTTTTTTTCCTTTTCTTTTTTTTTGTTATTATTCATTCGTTAATAAACAAATCTGGTTTCCTTTTTTTTTTCGTGCCAGATCCGCTCTCTTGCGCATTGTCGAAGTGCTGCGTGCGCCAGAAGCAGCTGTCAAGGTTCACCTCGATATCACGGAGAGTCAGAAAGACACTTCCATTTCCAAAAAAAAAATGAAACATGAAGAAGAAAAGAGAGAAACATAGACGCGCTTTTCTGATACATGCAGAGATGGTGCATTTCTTCAGTCTGTATTGCCTCTCTGAAGCACTGTGGCCTCATGTGATGGGACACGCGATGGAGGTGAAGTCAAGGTCGTTTAGCAATGCGCCGTCGCTTGACAAGAACCACGTGCAGAACACATTGTCAAGCTCGCTTCGAGTTTTTTTGCTGTTGTTGTTGAGGCATTTTTGATTGCGATAGTAGCAGAGCACTTTATTTACTCTCCGTTGCTGCAACGTGGCGTTCGCACTTCCTCCTCTCCCTTTGCTGGACTGTTGACTCTACACTGTCACCGAGAGGAACACACGTTACACGCAACTACGCACCGCTGCACTGCTCTCAACGTCCCACGCATTCTCCGGTTTCTCCGTGTTTTTTGTGGAAAAAAACCTACGTTTTTTTTTTGCTGGTTTGTCTCTTTTGACTCGTTTTTTCTTCTTTCTCTCGCTTCCTCGTACCTCATAGCTTGCGTTTCTCTTCAACGTGCACGCCCACCCGCACAGGAATACCGAAGAGCCCACAAGAACAACAACAACAACAACAAAAAAGGAACAGGATGTCGGCGTACCCCACTGGCGGCGGCACTGCAGCGCTCTCCTCGACGGAGGCCACGACCGCCACCGCTACCGTGAGTGTCAGCGATGGCCCGAAGCAGCCAAATGCCGTCTTTGTCAACGTCTACGATGTCGTGGAGGCCAACTCGTGGCTCTGGACCGTGGGCCTCGGCGTCCACCACGCCGGCATTCAGGTCTACGACAAGGAATACCAGTACGGGCGGTGCAACGAGGGAACCGGAGTGGACACCGTCGAGCCGCGTCACTCGCCGCCCCACGTGTTCCGTGAGCAGTTCTACATTGGCCAGACGAACCTCAGCGAGCGGGCGGTGGAGGAGTTGGTGGAGAGCTTTCGGCAGAATGACACGTGGCAGGGGAGCAAGTACAACCTGATCAAGCACAACTGCCTTGACTTCACACACGCTTTTAGTCGTGCCCTGATGTCGCCGGAGGTGCGCGTGGCGCAGGCGCGGGCGGCGGATCGGGTGACGTACCAGAGTGCGTACCTGGAAACGGTAGAAGTGGAAGGGACGCAGTACAGCGTGCCGGTGCTCATCCCACCGCATGTGGACCGCCTGTGCCGGTACGCGATGTCGTACCTCCCGGAGTCCGCCTTGCAGAAGCTGGACAACATGGATAACCCTTTCCCTCCGGCATAGGCGAAAGTGGAGGAAGACCCGAAAGAAGGAAAAGTAACGTCGGCCTGCTGTTGCAGCCACTTTTCATTTCCTGCGTGTCCAGGTGTGTGCGAGTGGCTTCAGGCCATGAGTTTTTGCGTGTCTTTGTGTATATATGAATATATGTGAAGTAATGCAGGAAGGAAGGAGTCGGACGGTGCTAACAGTGCTACAGACTCTGGTGTTTATATTTGTCTATTTATAGTGTTGTTGCTGTTTTTCTCGAAGCTGTTCAGCACTTCAGATTGGGCGTCTTCGACAGGTGGTGTGGGGCTCTCTGCTTCCTTTGTTGCTGACCCGACTTCGCAGCTTTGCGGGCGGGTGAACGTCGTCATTGTGAAGGAAGTTGCCTTTCCACTTTGCTGCACTCTTCTGTCTCACGGCAGTTTTATTTTAAACAACAAGTGAAAAGAGAGACGAACTAGAGTGAAGCGCAACTTGGAAGGCAGGTGGCGAGCACCACACGCAAATCGATACCGCGTGCAGCACTCTATCGGACTCCTCGCGGCGGTGGTTCACTGGTGCACTGTGGCGCAGGTTCACGTGTTGTTGACTTCGTTCTTCCAACGCAGAACCGGAAAAGCGTCTTTGCAACCCGACAACACGGGTACACGGACATCTTCAGCTCATAAAATCGGTCTCTTACTTCTCCTTCCGAACTCCCGCTCTCTAATCATACACCAGGCTTTTCCTTCTTTTTCGGTTTTTTTTTATTGCTGGCTCTCTCTCTCTCTCTCTCTCTTTCTACAGACAGCCAAGGTTTTGTTTTCTCACTCACAGCTCACATTATAGAGTAAGGTATAAGAACAGTGTTGTCAGCATGGGCAAGGCATCCGCAGTGAAGACCAAGACCGTCGCCAACGCTGCACCGCAGCTGTACGAGGAAAACACCAGCGGTCCATCTTTGGTGGTGGATGTCGGCAACCCAACGGTGTGGGCCAACACCACAATTCCTGCAGCCACCGGTGCTGGGGAGGTGACGGGAAAAGAAAGCAGCGTCAGCGACGACGGCGCCGTGGTGACAGCACGCTGGGGGCACGCAGTGGAGCTCTCCCCCAGCGAAAGCGTGCTCTGCGTCATGGGTGGACGGCTGTGCGAGGGCGTCGTGGCAGACGCCGCAGCAGCACCGCCGATCCACGCAACAGGACAGGATCTCCTCGCGTGGACCGCGGCGCACACCAGTCGCAGCTCCAAGACGGCCCACGTGTGGCAGTCCCAGCCGTGTCAGCAAGTCGCGGCTGCTGCGGAGGCGGAGCCGCGCTGGCCCCACTACGCGCCGTGGTGGGTGACGTGGCAGGCGAAGCCGCACGACGGCGAGCGGCCGGTGGCGGCGTTTGTGGACGGCGGGTGGTGTGGTGGCCGACGTCTCGCCAGCACGCGTGTCTTCGTGCCTGTCGCCCGCAGTGGCACTAACGCAGGCGATGGCGGGTCAGCCGATGGCGCCAACAGTGACGTGCAGCACACAGATGAAAGCACCGCGCGTGCTGCTCTACTGGGCGGTGCCGCACCGGCCCTCGCATCTCCTTTTCCTCCCACGCGCAGTCACCACACGGTCACGGTGGTCCGCGGGACTCGCTACCGCTTTGGTGGCGAGACCCAAGAAGGCACCGTCGCCGCGTTGGAGAAGATGGACGGCAGTGGTACACCAGACACCGCAAACGACAAGGCAGGCAGCGCATCGAGCACAGCCGTCGTGGCGGCAGCGGAGGCACCACCGCCGTCGTCACCCCCGCCTACACGCGGCAGCGTTGCGTCGGCCCGCCCCGGCTCTCCTGCCGCGGTGCCACCGCCGTCTGTGCCGCCACCCCGCGCCGCGCACGGAGCCTGCTGCCTCTGCCAGCGTTACCTCTTCGTCTACGGCGGCCGGCGTGTGACGTGGCCCAGCGACGGCAGCAGCGGCAGCGGCCGCAACGAGGTATCGCGCGTGCCGTCCCCCTCCGGGCGGACTGGCGGTGGCAACGGCCCTGGCAAAGCGTCGGTGGCCAGCAAGGCCGGCTCCGTCAACAAACGCGGCGCACCCGCCGGCGGCAAAGACGCAAACGCGGGCAGCGGCGCCGAGAGCGGTGGCGGTGCGGCGCTGCTGACGGCGCAGGGAGACGTGGCGGTGTACGACACACGTCGCGGGGCGTGGCTGCCGGTGCAGATCACCGGCGGGCCGGGCCCTCGTGCGCGCTACGCGGCCGCCGTGGCTGCCGTGCCCACCTCCACCTCTGGCGGGCCCGACTTCATCGTGAACCATCGCGAGGTGTTGGTCCTTGGCGGCCTCGACGCGGCGGGGCAGGTGTGTGGTGATGCGTGGCTGTTGCAGGTCCTGAGCGGCGCAGACGGCGAGCTGGCGGACCCTGCACCCGCTGCCGCAGCCGCGACCACGACAGGCAACAGCGGCCCTCCACCCGTCGTCACCGCACGGTGGGTGCGGCTGCACTTCCCGAGTGCTGCCCTCCCCGCCACCGCCACCGTGAACAGCAGCAGCGGCGGCGCTGCAGCGGTGGCGGCTGGTGCGGCAGCAGCGGCAGCGGGGACGGCACTGGCGCGGCACCACGCCGCCGCCGTCGTGTCGAGTCAGCGCATCGCCTACGTTGTTGGTGGGTGCGGCACGGAAAGCGGCGACGCTGTTCACACTGCCGCCTCTGCCGCACCCGCAGCAGCGGCGGTGGCCGCGCAGCCGTCCGTCTTCACACTCGCGCTGCCGCACCTCACCTCGACCACCGTCCGCGCGGAGGAGACACGCGGCAGCGTCGACGGCACGGCGACGGCGGCTGGCGTCGCGGCGGATGGCGCCAGCAGCGGTGCGGGCACGACGACTGCATCGCGGAAGTGATGAAGTGCACGGGAGAGTTTGCGAGAGGAGGCGTAGGGGGTGCGACGCGACGAGAAGGCAACAGCACGCCGATCTACGAAGGCTCTTTTTTTTTGTTCGTGAGAGTCCTTGGCTCTGTTTTCTCTCCAACACTGCTTTGATGAAAATGCTATGTACATAGTTGCATCTACACCCCCAAAAAGGAAAAAATAATCATTCACACAAAAAATGATTGCAGAGAAGCGCGGAAGGGTAAGTAGTCTCCTCGCGTATTGGAGCTCTTACTGTGGCAAAAGTTGAACTTGCAAAGCCCCATTTTCTTTTAGTCTCACATTTCTCGAATGCACTGCCCTACGAGCACAGTTGGACCTTTTGGGGTTTTTCTTGTCGCTGGAGGCTAATGGCGGTCAAGCATCTCCAGCCACTCTCCATCACAACTATCTATTTCGTCTGCTTTTTTTTATTTTTGCCACTTTGTTTCTTCCTCCTGCCATCTTGGTGTCTTCTTCTCTCATTTCAGTGTATGTCTCCTTCAAACGCACAGTGGCTGGCCGCACCAACACTGTGACTTGACTCACAACACCACTACACTGACGCCTTTGTTTCCACCTCGCGCGTTTTTTTTTCTATTTTCTTCTTCATCCTCTTTTCCCTCTGAAAGCCATGTCGAGCACACACGTCTCCCTCACCCCCACCAGTGCCAGCGGCCTCCTGTGCAACAGCAGCCCACTGGCCACTGCGATCGCCGTCGCCACCACCGAGGCGGATGTCCACGCGTTGGCGAACGTCGTGCGTGGTCAGCACGCCCCACAGCCCGGTGCGTCGTGGGCGGCAGAGATGTACGGTCCTGCCCAGCCACCCACCGTCGCCGTGGCCGCGTTGCACCCGAAGCGCAGCTCCGCCTCCACGACATCCTCGACCGTCTCCCGCCACTCCCCGAGCCCCACTGCCGTCATGTCAGAGAACACACCTTTCACTTCATCGCCGCCATCTCCTTTCGAACCGGAACAGCAGCAGCAGCAGCAGCAGCAGCAGTCGCGTGTGTCGGTTGTGCGTGCGGCTTCGCTGTCAGAGAGCGACAACATCGGCTCAACAAGCGCCGCCGCCACTGCGGGTGCAGACGCGTCTGCGGCGCAGCCGTTCACCACCACCAGTACCTCCAGCGGCGCATCGCGGCTGCGCAAGAACGTCGCCTGGCAGTGTGGCCTCTGTGGTTACCACATTTTGGCGATGGACCAGGACGGCACCCCCCTGCCCTTTGCCACCTCCGCCTTTGGAAACGTGCTGCCGCTCATGTGTCCTCGTTGCAAGCTCTCCCACACATCCTGGCAGTCCTCCACGCCCTTCAACGAGCAGGGCGATCACCTGAACCTGCCCACCACGTACTCCAACCGCTACGTGGCACCAGCGGGTGCCCAGCAGCAGCAACGCGCGCAGTTCACCACCGATGCCGGCCTCCGCAACGCCACCAGCAGCGACGTGACGGCACGAGACGCCGCCGCCCGCTTCCCACGCTCCACCTCACCCAGCAGCCGAGACGGCGGGGAGGGCGGGACGACACTGCTCGGTCAGCGCGCCGCCGTCGCATCGCTCAGCCTCATCGCCCAGCAGCGCGCGGCTCAGCTGCGTTCCGCCGGACTGCACGGTGCATCGACGAGCGCCACCGCCACGCTGCAGCGCCGCGCCTACTACTGCGGCCTGTGCAATCGACGCCTGCTGCGGGTGGATGCGAATGGGGAGCTGGTGGACATGGACCGCGATGCAGACGGTCGCATACGTCCGATTCGCTGCCCAGGGTGTGGTGAGCTGCACAGTGAGTGGGTCGTGAAACCGTACGCAGTGCGTCGTTGATTGTTTCTGGAGCTCTATGCATACTCCGTCTTGTGAGAGCTGCCGCCTTGCCTCTTTTTGTTGTTGTTGGCTGAGAGTCATTTTTTTTTTCTGAGTAGGTGTCGATACACGTGTCAGTTGCGGTCTCGTACGCTAACGGAGAAGTTGCTTTTTATTTATGTATACACTTATCTTTTTTGTCTCCTCCTTTTTTTTCCTCTTGGAATTTTGATGTAACTGCTGCATTTTTCGAAGCTTGCAATTTTCTATTATAGCTTTTTTTTCTTTTTTTTTCTATTGTGGCATTGCTGTCTTTTCTTTTCAATCCTTAAAAAAAAACACATATGTGTATTTTTGTGTGGTCTTGTGAATGGGACACGAGAGCTCTACCGTCGGCTTGCAACTGCTCGCTGTTCATCTTCCCCATTTAGAAGGCAGCGATCTTGCATCGAATCCTCTCTCGACGGAGAGGAGACGGCCAGCTGCCGGTGGCTGCTTAAAGCATTGCAATGACGTCTCACCTTTCATTGTCCATTTTTGGTTTTCATGGATTGTTACTCACATTACCTTCGAGATACCTCTCTGTTCTTCCCGCTTTCCCTCCCCTGCTTTGATCGACACCCACATCATGCGGTCGAACGTCTTCAACTCTCACCAACGCGCACACCTTGCGAACGCATGCGCGAAGAAATCACACACGAAAGAGACAACGCAAGTCTTCAGAGAACTTGTTCAAAGAGAGCGAAAACAAAACACGTTATTTTTTTTTTCTCGGTGAGCTGATTTGTACCCCTCTACTTAGCACCTGAAGGTTGTTCTGCTGCCCCTCCCTCCTTGTTCTGTCTCCCAACACGGCACACCTACAACTCTACACACCGCCGATACTGTCGATCTTTCATTTTGATGTAATTAGAATTGAACGAGGCAGTTTAAGGTTCTGATACATCTTGTTCACATACATTTCTTTTTTTCCTCTTTTCCTCTTTTTTTTTCTTCTTCTTCTTAGTGATCTTTAATACTTCTTTTTTCCCACTTCTGTCTTTTCCCCTTCGACTGCTTTGTGATTGGTTCATTCTTGCCTTAACAGTTGCCTTTAAACATTGTTCATTCCACGAACTATCTTATCTCCTCCTTTCTTTTTCTTTTTCTACCACGCCAGCGATCTTCTTTCCTGTCCCTTCCACCACCATCAGTACTTCCGGAGCTACCGAGCACTTTCTTCGCATTTTTCTTGCTTCTGACTAAACTGGACACATAAGGCGAAAAAAAGAAAAAACGACTTGTGAGAGGAAGCACAAGAGACAACGATTCCTTCTGGTTGTTTTCCGTCAGCGCTTTGTGGTGGCATTTTTTTTCCTATATATTCATACGCACAAAGCTGGTCCTGCTGTTGTTGTTGTTTTCTTAGATGAGTCGGCTTTCCACTGAGCCGGAGGTGTCGCATGTGCACGCACCGTCCATCACCAGCTCTGCCGCTGCTGCCACCTCGGCCGCAGTGTCCTCGTCCACGTTCCTCGTGGCGGTCGAGGAGCGGGAGTGGATGCTGCTGCAGCTGCTGAAAGCCTCCCTCGTTGCTTTCCTGCCCGGTGCTGCGCAGGGTGCGACCACCGTGCTCCTCGGTCACCCACTCGATACCGCGAAGGTGCGCATGCAGGCGGCAGGTCCAAACGTTACGAAATCCACCTTCGGCACGATGTGGGCGATGGCAGCGACGGAGGGCCCGCGCAGCCTCTACCGCGGCGTTGCACCGCCGCTGATTATGGAAGGTGCCAAGCGCAGTCTGCAGTTTGCGCTGTGGGATTGGCTGCGTGCGTGCAGTGCCGCGTCGGAGTTGGAGATGACGGCAGCAGCGGAGCGGGCGGCGCGGCGCGGCGATGGAGGGCAGGTGGAGGAACCGGTGCGGCGCAGCGCCGGGTCGTCCGTGATAGCTACCGCGCGGCACTACAGTCACCAGACTCTCGCCTACGTGGGCAGCAGCACGTTTCTCAGCGGGGCGCTGTCGGGTGGCGTTGGCACCCTCATCGGTTGCCCGATGCACGTCATTAAAATCCAGACACAGTATCAAACCGCACAGGATACGCGCAACGCGTGGACCTGCATGAAGGATATCTACGGGAAAGAAGGCGTTGCTGGGTACTACCGCGGCTTCCGCTACAACGTGGCGAAGGATGTGTGTTTTGCCGGTACGTACCTCGGCCTCTACGCCACGTTTCGCGATCGCGGCTGGTTCCAGCGTGATGTCGAGGGCAGAGCCACCACCCACGGCGCACCTCGCACTTCACACCTCGGCGCCTTCCTCTCTGGTGCGACGGCGTCCATGGCCACCTGGATCCTGCTGTACCCACTCGACACCGTCAAGACCCTCGTGCAGGCCCGTCAAGCACACACCATTCCTGTTATACTGCGCAACCCGGCACGACTCTACCGCGGTCTGGTCGCCTCCCTCCTGAAGGCGGGTCCAGTGTCAGGGGTGTCCATGGCGGTCTACGAGCAAATGTGGAGCTTCATGAACAAGGCAGCGTAATACGGAACGTAAAAAAAAAGAAAGAATAAGAAGTACACGAAGGAGATAGGCGTGAGCGGCGGTGCTTCTCCGTGGCTGCCGAAGCGCTGGTTGAGATGATGCTGGGTCGTTTGTTTCGTTCTGTCATGGGACGAGTAATTTGTGTTGATATCGGTGGTGTCTTCGTCGTGTTCAGTTCAATTACTTTTGTTTTTTGGGGGGTTCATTGGCGAGGTTGGCTTCTCGCGCACCGAGGGACAATTGAAGTACTGGGCTCTACATAGTGGTAATGATGGTTCAAAGAAGGAAAAAATCACCTTCTCAATTCGTTATTATTATTATTTTTTTTTTTTTACTACAGCAACTTTGTTTTCGCACAAGTTTTCTCCTGTTGACAGATACGTAATTGTTCAGCTGCGTTGCTTCTTTCTATACTAGTACCCTGAGACGGTTGGGAAAAAAAAATAGCCGCTTGTAAGAAGGCGGGCACAGCCTGCTTAGAAGGAGAAGAAAAATATTCTCAAATTATTTACTTTCAGTTTGTTTTCCTTACTTAACAACCTCACCAGATATTCAAAACACAAAAAGGTAATTTTCTTCGAGGCAAAGCAATTCTGTATCAGCACCACTTGAACGTGAACCATGTGTGGGCTTTTCTTTTCTGGCTCAGAGCGAGTCCGGTTGCCGCATGATGAAATAGCTTCCAATAAAGACAAAAAGGAAAAGCACTGTGACAGGTGTTGCGGGACGTTTGTGTGGTGTCGGCGGATGACGGCGTGGACATGAAAGCTATCGCTGAAGCACTCGTAAAGAAGGGAGCGACTGCTGCTTCGAATGCTCTACTCACTCTTTCCCCTCTCTTCTCCTGTGTGTGAGTGTCCTTTAAAGGTTTTGTGGTGGCCTAAAAAAAACTGAACAGACGCTTTTTATTGTGTTGTTGCTGTGGTCGAAGAATATTCAAGCTTGTTTGCGACTTGGGAGCCGTCGCTGCTGAGTTAGAGAGATAACAAGGGAGAGAGCAAAGGAGAGAACGAGAACACGGATAGCGCCAGTGAAACAATTGCATCGACGGACATCAATTTGTGCTCTGCACATTTGCCCACTCCGCTCTTGCTCTACGCTGGAGGCGCCACATAGGGTATTTCTTCTCGTGTTCTTATATATATATATATATATTGTATTGCAGAGGGAAGATCATGGACGACAGCAGCAGCAAAGCGCACAAGTTTTACGGTGAGGCGGAGCTGGCGGCCCTCATTCGCAGCCTTGACCGGGAGGAGGACTTCCACATCTTTGCGGAGGACGTCCTCAAGACGTATCCTTACCTCGCCCAGAGCTACACCAAGGTGTGCCCCCGTCGCTGCGACCTCGCGACCGCGGCGCAGAAAGCGCTCGACGGCGCCTACTCCTTCGACGTCAAGCTGACGGAGCTGAAGGCAGATATTGCACTTATGGTGTCAAACTGTGTCGCCTACAATGGACCGACCAGCGCGTACGCAGAGGCAGCCGCCGCCTTTGAGCGCTTTGCGCTGGACCAGCTCGACGCCTTTATTGTGGCGCACAACGGGGGACGGCGGCTGTCGCGTCTGCGCCTCCCCGCTGCCGCTGCCGCCCACGACGCGTCGCCGCCGCACGGCTCTGGCGAGCAGGGCCGGAAAGGTACTGCAGGTGACAAGAAGACGGCCGCTGCCGCAGCGGCGCCGTCTCCTTCCCCCGATACGGCATCGCCTGCAAAAGCAGCCACCATGACCACGTTTGCCGTCCCCACCACTCGCGAGGTGGTGCAGCTCGTCGACTCGCTCCACCGCAGAGAGGACGGCGGTGCGTTTTCGGTGGACGTGGCGGAAGCCTACCCCGACCTGCGCGAGAGCTACCAGAAGGCGTGCCCCAGCCCGATGAACCTTGTCCTGATGCACCAGCGTGCCAAGGACGGCTACTACACGACCGCCAGCGATGGTGTGCCGCTCTTCGGCAGCTCCGTCGCCGCCTCCTTCCCCCGACTGCGCGAGGATGTGGAGCTGCTCGTGCGCAACTGCCTCGTTTTTAACGCCAAGGTGGACTCGTGGGTGACGCTGGCCCGCTCTTTTCAGGCCTTTGCCCACCGCCGCATCGACGACTTCGTCCTCCGTCACGCCAGCTCGCTGCGTGGCACGGCGACGGGTGCGCAGGCGTACGGCGACACCGCTGCAGTCGTCGTGAAGGCCGACACGCCGGCGGAGGGCAGCAGCACAGGAGGCCCGACGGTGAGTCGGCTGGAGGGACGGAAGCGGGAGCGGGGGGAGGTGCACGAGCCGCCTGCAGTGAGCCGCAGCCACACGGCGGCCACAGCCCCATTTGCGCAGACCGCCGTGCCGGTCCACGTGGTGGGCGAGGTGGCACCGCAGGTGTGTGCCACACCGCTGCAGCCGAACCTTGTTATTCCAGCCCGGCTGCGGCGGCGCCTCATCGCGGAGCACCTGCGGCACACAACATTGCCGCTGCGCCACGTCGGGGCGACGGTGGCCCGCGCAGCGCTGTACCCGTGCACGAGCGACGCTGCGGTGGCCTGCAACGCCGTCGCGGCCGTGACGGCGGAGAAGGAGGCCTCTGCCCCGGCGTTGTTGTCGTCGTCGGTGACGATTGGTGCGAGCTGCAGTGCAGCGCACGTGCTGCGGCTGCTGCGCCGTGCGGTGGAGGACTTCTTCGCGGCGCAGCGGCACCGCACCGACTTCACCGACGCCTTCGCCTTCAGTCAACGAGAGGAGCAGCTTTACCTCGCTGTGCTGCGCGTCATCGCAGATCAGTTTGCGCACACCGCCACGCACCTCCTCCTCTACGAGCGGGAATCCGCAGAGCTGGCGGAGGGAGAGGCGCTGCGCGCTCTTCAGCACCAGAGCGTGTCTCTCCGCAGCGGCAGTGACGATGGTGGCGATGAGATACAGTCATCCCTGGCGGAACACCTCCACTACCTCTACCTCGTCCGCTTCCTCGTACAATGGCCGCAGCTGGCGTGTTTGTGCTGCACGGCAACGACCACGGCGACCCCGGCAGGAGCAGCGACGGCGCCAGGCTCACTGCGCATCTCACGGGATCAGCTGAAGGCGATGGCGCAGGTGGCGCACATCACGCAGGAGTTTTTGCTGTTTATTGACCAGTTCGAAGCGCGTGTGAGTACGAGTGAGGGGTAACACTGGTGGAGATGGCACTGTTGATGTGCTTGCGTAGGACCAGAGGAGAAAGGAAGCTGGTGTGGCTGGCGCGTAGCAGCCGTGTTGAAGATGCTGCTTTTCAACACGCAGGCACGGACTGATCCAGTGCGAAAAATAGCTTCTCAGGTTACAACCCTTTCTTTACTCTGATGCGGTTGCGTATAGTGCATTTTCTTTTTTTTATATTACTTTCTTTGAAGAAGAGAAATGCAGTCGATAAGGTGTCGTGAATCTATAGTCGATATTTTCACCGTCATTCAGAACTGTTGGGTTGTTTTTCGCCTCCCCATGTTTTGTGCCTCAGCGTTTAGCCTACACGTTTTTGTTTTGTTTTGTTTTTTCGGCTGATCAGGTGCACCAACATAGACACAAACACTTCCCGTCTTCTCACCGCTACCGCGCATCTGAGAGGTGTGCTGGGCTTGAAAACACTTTTTGTTTTTGCTGTTGTTGTTGGCCTCTAAGCTCTCCATTGATGCTGCAGCAGCAGCAGCAGCAGCAGCAGCAGCAGCAATGTGTGGAGGCGCAACAGAGAAAACAAAATGGCGAACGGGATCGTCCCAGCGCAGCGATCCAACAAGAAAGGCAGCTGCGGCCCACCTCTGTGCGGTCGTCCAGACTCCTTTCGATGCTCAATGAAAAAGAAACAAAAAACATCTTTCGTTCAACTAGTCGCCTCTTTCTTTTCCTCAGTTTTTAGGCAGGTACTCACACACGCAGGAAAAGTCATTCTTCAAGCATTCGCACACCCTGTTTGGTCGGTCCAGCTATCTCACCCGACCTTGGTGTGGTGCGAAACGAAACGGTAAGAAATTGAAAGCAGACGTGGGAAGGCACGCATCATGCCTGTGCCCGACACAGCCGTGGAGGCGGCAGAGGAAACTGGCGCTACGCCGCCATCGACTCAAGCGCCGGTCCCGACGCACATTTACTTCGCCTGCCGTCGCTGTCGCACGAAACTCTTCGACGCAACAGAGCTCGTGCCACACGACCCTGGTGATGGTGCGAAGAAAAGCTTCAAGTACCGCCGAGGCGGGCCGCAGCTGGAGGGCGACGACGGAGTCCAGAGCGTCAGCTCGTCCGTCTCCGTGGTAGCTGAGCAAACGTGCACAAGCTACTTCCTCGATCCGGACCAGAGCCCCTGGGTGGCAGAGGACATCCGAGAGGCGAATGCGACGGGTGCGGGAGTGGAGCCAGACAACATTTACTGCCCTAATCCGCGCTGTCGCGTGAAGTTGGGTACGCAGTCGTGGACGGGCTCGCAGTGCTCGTGTGGGGCTTGGGTGACGCCAGCCTTCCGCATCCACGCACGAGCTGTGGACAAGATGAAAGATGTCAGCCCTCGAACATAAACACTGGAACAGGAATCTATTTCGCTGCTCCTGCCTCCTCTGTTTCGTCGCCGCTGCCGCTTTTTTGACGAGGACCGGTGGAAAGAAAAAGCGCGTGGTGCTCCTCAACGCACGGCTCGCTGATACCGCTATGAGGTGACAATAACAGCAACAGAAGAAAAAAAAGGAATCTCTGTGTATTGTCGCGGGTGGAGAAAAAAAAGGTAAAAGCACGCAATGAACACACGCCAGAAAACCCGAAAAACGTTGACGAGCGGAACAACAATAACAAAGGAAAGGGAGAAGAAAATGCAACCCAGCCACTTCGACGGTGGCAAAAAAAAAACAAAAACCAACAAATTGTGGTACTTGAGCCCGCTAGCCAGTCCTTTTTTTTTTTTTTGTCTCAGCTTCTTGCGGTTTCTGATCGCTGACCGGATTTGGAGCGTTCTGGAAGGCAGTTGACGAGGTACTGATCTTACAATCTTGTCCTCATAGAGCAACCTGCAAACCTCTTTTCTCCTTCTCTCTCTCTCCTTCTGTTTCTCCTTTACCTCACCTGTCCCAACTGTGGCGACGCGTCACTGTACCTTGCGCCGCTGGGGAAAAAGATAATAATAATAAATACTAGGACAAAAAAAGACCTTTCTCTGCTTCATCTGGCACCTGTGCCCCTCTAATCGTCCCAAACGCAAATGTACTCTTACAACGCTTCATTTTCCCGCAAAAAGGCCGCAGTGCGACGCTCCGTTGTGCCGCCAAATAGATCGTCTGAAGCCGGTGGTGTCGCTGACGAGATTCTTTTGCACGCGGTGGCCACCACGGAGCTGATCGACCTGGACACCCCTTGCCTGGCAGGAATCGTCGGCCCTGACAGTCGCGTGCCGAAGCTGCCGGCCATCCCGGACATCTTCGTGTCGCACAATGACAATTACGAAAGGAGGTATACTTACGACGCCTTCTACTCTGACTACAGCTCCAGTAGCGGAGCCACCAACGCTATTCAACTGAAGAGGTACAAGGAGCGCTTTCAAACGCACATCGCCGTGGAGCTGCGGTACGACATCACGAGTAACATGGCGGCGCTGGTGGCAGACTGCACAAAAGGCAAGTGGACGGTGAAAAAGGGCATGCGCGACCTTGCAAAAATGCAACAAAAAAAACGCAATCCGCACTCAGAGGAGGATAGCGTGGAGGAAGCCGCGTGGTGTGCCTGTACACCAATCAACCCCGTTGTCGCGCAGCTCTGTGTCCCAGTGGACAAGGGGCCCCCGGTGTCGAGGGGATCGAGACAAACCAGCTTCACTGACAGTCGGCACATCTACATTTCGGTTTTCAAACCTAAACCTCCGCACCAGCAACAGAAGCCTTCAGCTCCGTGTCAACCTCAACAGCCACAGAACGCCGGACCACTTCCGGTGGACGGCGATGTGCGATTGGCGGCGCGGGAGGGCATCAAGGCCGTCCTCTTTAAAGGCGACATCGTCGTGGTGCTCGTGCCGCTGGCGCACTTCGCCGCGGCGTGGGGCCGCGAGTACAACCGAGACGCAGCCACCACCGACTCTGCGGCGGCAGCGGAGGCGGTGCTGCAGACGCTGCCCCCGGCGTGGCGGCAGCTGGGGTGTGTCCCCCAAGTGGCGCTCGTCGTGGACGTCTTCCTGCACGAGAACGTGGCACAGCTGCTGGTGCACCCGCCCGCGCTGCCGCCGGACTACGACGGCCCGGACCTGCGTCTCTCCTCTGCCTGCCTGCAGCCGTCGTGGCACGCCAGCCCCTTCTACGTGAAGAAGCTGTCGCTGATCGGGGCGGCGCAGCTGGAGCTGGAGGCGCTTACCAGCATGCGCACCACACGCTTTGCTGCTACGCTGTGCGACCCGCGGCGCAGTGCGGCGTGCAGCGCCAGCTACGTGCGCGACATCGAGGCGCTGAGCAGCAAGACTCGCAGCGTGCTCCTGCAGGAGCGACTGAACCCGTGGCAGCTGCGTGCGGTGTGCGGTGTGCTGTCGCGCCGCG
>AUXI01000316.1:0-25345 GCA_000482105.1 Crithidia acanthocephali | reverse complement strand
TGTGCCATTTGCAGGATTGCAGTCACTGCGGGCTTGGACAGCCCCTGCGCTTGTGCGTCTGACTCGCACGGTCCGCTTAAGAGAGAGAAAAAAGAGGGAGCGGACTGGTGGCGCTGCCTCCCGCCGTTGGTGAGCGAACTGTTGGGATCCACGAGTGTGCACAATCCCAACTCCTCGTTTGTTGTATTTACCCGAAGGGTGAGCGGACACCCGACGTGATGGCTGCTCCCTGTTCCCCTCCCCGCTAGTCGATACCCAGCACGCTGCACGTGTTGCGTGCAACAACAGGCTCCTCCTATTGTCAATCAACGCTTCCCACATTCCCCTTTGCACACATACTTCACTCTTCGCAGTAGCGATACACTGCTCCTATTAGTTGCAGATACACACATTCACGGGTGTCACCGAGAGTGAGGAAGAAATCTTGTACCTTGTCTTGTATTCCTCCACGATGCAGCAACTGAGACGGCTGGTCCAGCTCCAGACCTGTGCTGTGTGCCTCCACGCTGCTCCTCTTCCCTGGAAGCTTCGCTTTGCCCAGCGTGGGTGTGCGACGACGGTGGCAGCCACCGCCGACACCCGCTGGACGTGCTCGTGCGGCTTCGTCAACTACGCCTTCCACCGGCAGTGCTTTCGCTGCCACGCCGCGCGCAGCGATGGCCACGCAGCGAAGAAGGTCTCCCCGCTAACACTGCTGGAGACGACGGAACTCCATGCGGAGACGAAGCAGAGCTCCGCAGTTGCGGCCGAAGCGGCGCACTCGCCGGTGGTGCCGGCGGAGGGTGTGTGGATGTGTGCGTCGTGCAACACCTTCAACAACGCCGTGCGAAATGCCTGCGTGCACTGCGGCGAGCACCGCCCCGGGCCGCGACGGGCAGACGATGCGTCGAAGCCCGTCGCACCGCTCACCGGCGGCGCCGACCTCCCTCCCACAACTCGTGGCTTCATGCGCGGCGACTGGTACTGCAGCTGCGGTGCACACAACTTCGCACGCAACAGGCGCTGCCGGGAGTGCCAAGCCCCTGTGCCGCGTGACACACCAGCGGCAGTGCGACGCGGAGGCAGCAGTGGAGACTGGGTCTGCCCGGAGTGTGCAAAGTACAACTTTGCGCGGCGCGTCGAGTGCATGCGCTGCCACCACGCACGCCCCTCGCAAGAGCAGCGTGAGGAGAGAAGCCCTGACGCCACCAGAAACACCGCAGCAGCTGCGTCAGAGGGGTGGATTTGTCAGGCCTGTCACTCCATGAACCCCGGCGACGCCGAAGCTGAGTGTGTGATTTGTGGGACAAGAAAGTAGCGAGGTGTGCAATGAGCTCGGTCTTTTAACCGACGTCTACTTGCATGTGCGCTGCTCGGACAGGTGTGTGTTGCGCGTTGCTTTCGATTGATTCGCCTCCGGGCTGTGCGTCGTGAAGAGTTACGCCCACGGGCATATCTCTTCTGGTAGTATTATTGACAATATGCGCGTTATTATTACGATTGTTTGACACTCATTGCGTGTGTGGTTTGGGCTGCAATCTATATTCCTAAAAACGATGGGCTGCTGTAGAGCTTCCATGCCTTGAGCAGGAACGCCCTTGAAATCGATGAGGCTTCGTATGTGGCCGTCGTGTGCTTGGCTGTCTTGTTTTTATTACCTCGGGTCACCTCTTCCCTTTTCTCTCCCCCTTTCCTCCCTCGCTGCTCTTTTTAATGAGACAATTAACCAACACACCGTCCTGCTCTATTCGCATTGGAAAGGAAAAAGGTTTTGCCGGGAGGGTATTCTAAGCAATTTTTGTTGTACAGACAAGAAGCAGCGGTGCTCAAAACCACGTCGTCTTCGTTGTCGTTGTTTCGACACTGTTAGCTGCGTACTGTTTTGTCGAAAAGTGGGAAGGACCGGTTGCACACAAACTGCTGCACTTGTTCTAGTTGGTGTACTTTCTTCAGCAAGCCACACATCTATTCTTTCTTTTTCTCTTTTTCTCTTTTTTTTTTGTTTCTACTCACCTTTATTCTTACCGTGGTTTTTTTTTCTTAACGCACAAAGAATTTCTTACTAAAACGCACGCATCACTCCTACCACAATGACGGAACCGAACATACGGATGCCCTTTGATGCCTTCCTCGTCCGTACGTGGTCGTCGTACATCGATCAAGATGATCACCGCATGATCTCCTTCGACCTCCGCTGCGAGTTGGAGAGCGCGTATGACGTGCACCCGTTTTCAGCCAAGTGCCGCCAGGCGGTGCTGAAGAGCTTGTTACTATGGGCGATGCTGTCCCACAAACAGCGCCACCTCATCGCATGGGATAACGAGTGCAACCTCCAACTCGGGCAGGCGCTCATCCAGCACCTGCTCGACCTCACTGCGGAGGTGAACAACGTCAACACGGACGAAATCTACGCTGCTCTGCAGGCAGAGCAGCACCCCTTCTTGAAGAAGATGCACGAAATACTACAGGCTCGCGGAGGCACCGAAGGCGTCTGGCGCAGCCATGGCGATCGCCCGGTGGCCGCCGTGGAGCCGCGGCGCAGCGCCACCACCTACGCCCTCAGCCCGGCGCCGCACCGTGAAGCGTCAGTGCGTGTACCGCAGCGAGCGCCGACGGTGATGGCCGAATCCATCACACCCGAAGAGCCGCCGCCGTCACTGCCACCCGCCGCCGCCAGGACGCCGCACGAAGGACCGCCGGTGTACGCCGCGCCTCCCGCGGAAGAGAAGGAACGGTTTCCGCTACCTCAAGCAACGCCAGGGAAAAAGAAAAAAGACATGAAGCCGCCTCCGCCGGTGAAAGCACTAGCAGTTGCGCGAACACCACCGCCGTCCTTCGACGTGGCCGTGAAGAACAATGCCGCGAACGCACACGCAGCGCCGCCCCCACCACACGCCAACGAAACGGAGAATGCGACGGAGAGTCCAACGATAGAAGCGCCACCACCACCACCACCGCAAGAGCACTCATCCCAGACCCAGGTGCAAGTGGAGCCACCGTCACCGGCGGTTACGCGAGAATCTTTCGTGCGCAAAGTCGATCACACCACCCCTGCTGCATCCTCAAAGCCGCCGCCACCGCCGCTGCCAGCCCCACCTGCCCCTACGGCCCCTCCCGCCCCTGTGACGGCTCCTCCCCCTCCCGCTCCTCCTGTCCCTCCTGTCCCTCCTGCTCCTGTCAAGACCACTGCAGTCGCTACCGCCGCTGACCCTGCCCCGGCAGTCGCTCCTTCACCTCCCGCGACCTCTCCGCCTAAGCCGCCGGCTGCCACCGCGTCTGCACCGGTGAAGGCTGCCCCGGCACCTCCGCGAGCGAAGGCAGCGACGCCGACGCCGTACGTGCCGCTCAAGAAGCGCTACACCTACTCCGACTCCAACTCCGACTCGGACAGCTCCGAAGACTCCGCGGCGTCGCCACCGCCACCGCCACCGCCACCGCAGGCTGCGGCAGCAACACCGGCGAAGGCGGCGAGCGCAGCTGCATCAGCGCTGGCCAGCGAGGCGGACCTTCAACGGTACGGCGAGGACGGCCCAGAGGACTTGCTGCAGGCGTGCCTCAGTGATCTGCCAGCCGACGCCGACGGTGTCTCTGCGTGGTTTGAGCGAAGGCTGGCGATTTCGAAGCAGGACCGCGCCATCCCCTTGCACGCCGAGGCACCGCCACCGCTGTTGCTAGATAAAATCAAACAACGCATGAAGCCTGTTGTGGCGCAGCGACTGGAGCAGCTGCTGCAGTATCTGAACGCGGACGCACCGTCGGAGGTGCTGCCGCACCACGAAGCGGCCGCCTTTCTGTCGTCCGCGGATGTCGAGCAGCTTGCGCAGGTGGGGCTCATTCGACCGTGTAAGGAGGCGGTGGGGCCGGACACGGTCATCGCCTTCTCCTTCGTCGACAAGGCGGAGGAGACGCCGACGCGGCGCTTTCTGTCCTGGCCGTGCGGCAGCAACCGGAACGCAATGGACGACGGCTACGAGCCGCGCATACCGCTGCATCACATCTCCAGCTACCTAGACGCCGTGAATGCACCCACAGGCTCTGTGGAGGCGCTGACGTCGTGCTTTGATCAAGTTCTGCTCCCTCCCGAGATACAGAAGCGCTTCGTCTTCACGGATGCCGCGGAGAAGCGCTGGTGCTTGACGCGGCTGCCGATGGGGCACACCGTGGCGGCGGAGGTTGTGCATCTGCTGAGCGCCACATTGGCCGGCCACGCGTACTGCACGCTGCCGCAGTTCGTCGCCGGCTCTACGGTACGGCTGGACGTGTGGGTGCGCACCGTGCGTTTTTGCGGCGCGGAGGCCGATGTGCAGCGGTCGCGGGACAAGTTTCGTGCGGTGTGCCGGGAGTGCAGCGTGACTCTGGCGCCGCAGCACGGCGGCCACGACAACGGCTACAGCTTTCTCGGTGTGCACTTCAATCACAAGACGCATAAAGTGTCCGTGGACGCCGGGAACGTCCGTCGCATTGCCCCACCGCGGCAGAGCATCACCACGCGCGACCTCGAGCGGCAGTACACCCAGCTGCTCTTCAGTGCGTCGGTGCTGAACGTCGCAGCATCGAAGTTCTACAAGCTGCTGCGCACCGTCTGCCACCGGCTATCGCGGGCGATGGAGAATCCCGACCTGCAGCTCAAGCCGGAGCTGTTGTCGCACGAGTCGTACGCACAGTTGGAGAAGTGGCACAAGGATGTGATGCTTAACGCGCCGCGGTCCGTCAAGAGGGAGACGCTGCCAAACATGACCCTCTTCGTGGAGCTGTCCCCCGAGAACTGGTTCTCGGTGCTGATCGGAGAGGAGACGCAGGAGACGTGGAACACCGGAGGCTCACTGGAGGATATACAAGGCACAAAAGTCGCTTGTGCCTGCATCACGCGTGCCGTTGAGTGCTTCCAGCCTTGTATTGAGAAGGGTGCGCACTTGACGATCCTCATTGTGGGAGGCAACGTGCTGGCACCAAACGAGCGACCCATCTGCAAGAACGAGCCGAAGGAGGTGATTGACGACTGCATCCGCACGCACCTCGTGGACCGCGCGTTCTCCTTCGCGGTGGAGTACGTTGGGCTGCAGGAAACAAAAGGCAACGGGACAAAGCCCTTCTCCCACAAGCCAGCAGCAAAGACTTTCAGAAATTAAGGAGTAGGACAGCTGGAAGGAAGCCGTATTACTCTCAGCTGTTTTGCTTGTCCTGCTGATGGAAGAAATCCGTAAAAAGGCGATGACGACGTCAGTAAATGCAACCACCGAAAGTGGTTGACTGTGTCACCCGTCGTAGCAGGTATCTTTTTTTTTTTTTCACTCCTGAGCGTTCTCAGTAGTCTCCTGAGCCTTCTGTTCCATTTTTTCTCCTTTCTGCTTTCCGCCCCGCAGTCCAGATTTTACGTAATCCGCTTTCATTCCCACATCAGAACAGCGAATGTGGTGTTGGACATGGTCACAAACAGACAAGAGCGTGTGCGGCAAACACACGCCTCAGAAAGACGAGAACAGAGTAGATAATCGGAAGGCATTAATAAGTGCATCTACGCTCGTTTTGGTACTCATCCTAGCTAGTAGCAAACGCTGCTTAGCCGTCAGAAAAAAAGTTAAGAAAAACATAAAAACAAAAAAAGCTTCACCCACAGAGAAGCTCGGAGGACACTGGGCCGTCTCAGTGCATGAAAGTAGCGGAAGGTTTTTTTTCCCTTTCCCCTGCGTCGTTTTCAGCGGTCTGACATGCGCAGTTTTGAGCGCGGAGTGATCTGCCTAGCGCTTTCACAGAGGCAGACATCCAACGCAGCTGTTGTTTTCTTATTGCGAACGCGACGCACGCTTTCACGCGGACGCGCACGTTGCCCTTGAAAACACATCCAAAAAGAAGGCTTTGACTCGGGACTGTGAAAGTATTTTGCTTCAAATGGACTACGTTTCTCAGCTGCCGTACGCATTGGCGCGCCACTGTCTCTCTCTCTCTCTCTGTTGTGCTCTCTCTTACTCCTTCTCTTCCCCCGTTGCCGGTCTGTCCGCTGTCATCTCTCTACTTGCAGCATTCACAATCCCAATCTGTCAGTGGACGTGCGCGCCTACACACACACGCCAATATGAGCTCTTCTGGCAGCACTGCCATGTTCCCGCTTGGCTACACCATTGCGGAGGCGAAGCGGGCCACCTTGGAGGAGGCGTACAACAAAAAGAAGGAGTACCTCAACAGCCGCGTAGCCACCCTCTACGCCTCCACCAACCCCGCTGCCCTGTGGAACGCCATTGTGAAGTACCGCCTGAAGAACGAGGCGGACGGCGACGCAGTGGACTCCTACGACGACCTTGTTCTCACCTACGAGGGCTTCCACAACATGGTCTATGAAACTCTCTTCCAGACAACGCCGGAGGAGGAGGCGGTGGCGAAGCCGCAGGTGCGGGAGTGGCGGCGCAGCGTCTACTTCAACCACCCTTTTCTGTCGCCGGCGACCTTTTTGGCCTTTGCGCGGTCCACCAGTGGATCGGTGGCCGCCGTGCCGCTCTACGCCTTTGCCGCGAAACGTCTCTTGCTCTTCCGCATTCGGGTCGAGTTGGAGCTCGACGCGTCGTCGCCGCCACCTGTCTTCCTCAACCGCGCGCAGCGTGTCGCCGGTGGCCGCCTGCCGTGCCCACCAAGCGCCTCCTCGCCTCTGTCAAACGGACTGACGCAGGAGGACATTGAAATGTTCATTGCGGACCTCGTGCCGAACCTGCGCCTCGTGCGGGACATGCCACCGTGGATGCTGCCGTACTACCTGTGCCACGCCTCGCGCAAGTTCATGTTCATGTGCGACACTCGCGGTGTGGGGGCCATTCCAATTGACGTCTTCATGAAGAGCGAAGTTTTCTCGGAGCTGCTGCGCATGTTCGAGAGCGACGCGCAGGACGCCATCATTTGCTTTCCGGAGGGCTGCGTCGTTGAGGTGCCGGCCTCCGTCGCGGCTGGCGACGCGGAGTCCGACGACACGCTGCCTGCTCTCGTCCTCTCCTACGAGGGCAGCGGCACCGCGCTGGCGGACGTCTACCAGGTGCAGCTGCTGGACAGTGACGTGAAGGTCGGCGTGAAACGCGACCGGCTGTACTGGAGCACCGCCTCGATGGACTACGTCTCGCCTGACGTCTTGAGCATGGACAACTGGTTCTCCCTGGCGCTGATGAGCCGCATTTACGAGCACTTCACCGCCCTCGACACCGACGGCGACGGTGTGCTGACGCGCGAGGAGTTGTCGCACTACAGCAATGACAGCTTCACGCAGCTCTCCATTCAGCGTGTGTTTGAGTGCCACGTCACCCACAGCGCCGGTCGCCACATCATGGACTACAAAACCTATCTGAACTTCGTCATCGCCACCGAGCACGCGGCGACGCGGCCGGCGATGCGCTACATTTGGGCCCTTCTGGATCTCGACGGCACCAAGAACCACATCAAAATCTCCACCCTCCACTGCTTCTGCAAGGAGATCGCCAGCGAGCTCATCGCCAACGGCCTCATGGTGGACATCTCCGCCCAGTCCATCTTGTCAGAGATTGTGGACATGATCAACCCGGCGTGGCACGAATGGGTGACTTTCGACGACATCGAGAAGTCCGGCCAGCAGGCTACGGTGCTCCCGATTCTGCTGAGCTACCGGAACTTCTACGCCTACGACTGTCGTGAGCAGACAGCAGCGTCTGCAAACGACGAATTCGCTGATATCCCTGAGAAGTGACGGCGGACCGCCTGCGACGTTCACTGCGGCTTCAAACAACTATGCCGCGGCTTCCGTGACGAAGAGTGTCTTTGTTAGAATAGAGTTTTTTCCCCTCTCTTTCCCATCTCTCACGCTTTGCTTCGATGACAGCTCTGTGAAGGTCTTCTGTTTGCTTCCACACCAACGAAAGTGCTGAACGATGCGGTTCGTCAAAGAAGAGTTGGATGTGCCTCCGTAGCGCGGTGGAGTTCTCGCTCTTTTACCATGTCCTCTCCCTCTCTTTCCCCATTTTCCACATGCATCAAATGAACGATAGCAATTGTGAAGAAGTCGTATTGGGACAGAGTAACACTTTCTGGTGTTGCTCTCATGGCCAAGCATCGCTTCACGAGGGCAACGTAGCTCGGCATACGACTTGTGTTGTGCTTCGGTGAAGTCGTTTTCTAGCGTTGAAGGATGAAAAAGTGTTTAAAAAAAAACCGACAACTGGGAACCCACTGCTTCATCGTTTCCTATCTCTCTCCCTCTCCTTCTCTCTTTCTCTCACGTTTTGCGTTGCATTACGATTTCTTGATGTGCTACGTGCACCTTTGTTTTGCTTTTGAAACTACCTTTTACTACGCACCCGTATCTACTCTCCAAAGAGGGAAGCAATGGTGAACTACCCGAAGAAGAAGGTGATGCACTGCGACGACGCGCGCTGCAACGCGCACAAGTCGTTCAAGGTGGTGCAGTACAAGGCCGGTAAGGCTCGTTTGTACGCCCGCGGTAAGCGTCGTTACGACCGTAAGCAGTCTGGTTACGGTGGTCAGACCAAGCCTATCTTCCACAAGAAGGCCAAGACGACCAAGAAGATCGTGCTGAAGCTGCAGTGCTCTGGCTGCAAGTCCATCCGTCAGATCGTCCTCAAGCGCACCAAGCACTTCGAGCTGAACGATAAGAAGAAGACCGGCAACAAGGACCCCACCTGGTAAGCAACTCACCTGATTCTACCTGTCTGTGTCATGAGTCTCATGACCCACTCTCTATCTGATTTTATCTTTTGATTTGTAACTACGAAAAGCCAAAAAAGAAAGAAAACTGAACCTGCCCTCCTCATTGCAGTAGCACGAAACAGAAAGGGTGTAATTTTGCTTCTCTGCTCTGCCCATCTGCGGAGAAAAATGGAGCATGGTCCCAACCATTGTCCTTTTCACAGTTATTGCCTCTCTGCACGTGTGTTTTGATAGTTCTTTTTTTTGTTTTGTTTTTCTTACAGTTTTGTCGTACGAGCATGTGTGTCCTGGAATGGATTTGTTCGTGGTAGAACTATTGCTTGCACAGAGGTACAACAACTCTGGCTTTTCCTCGGCCTTCCTTGTCTCTCACTGACTCCATCTCTCACCCTCTCTCAACTCCTGCTTACGCACGTACTGCTGCTCTTCTCCACCAAACCGCGTTTACAACATAGAATTACTCGCAAATCCGCCTATCGCACCTTCTCTCTTTGTTGTTGTCGCCTCATATACACACAAACGCAAACCGAAGTGTCTCAAACTTTTTAGTTTTCGTCCTACACCCACACACACCACTTTATAAACCTCTCGTCTACCCCTTCACAAGCATCATGCTGCGTGTCACCGCTCGCGCTCTCGTCCGCAAGGCTCCCAGCAAGGCCAGTGCGAAGGTCGCCACTCCGGCTGCTGCGGCCGCCGGCGCCGCCCCCGTGCCGTCCGCGCCGTCCATCCGCGCCGTGCCGCCGGTGAGTGAGTCGAAGGTGAGCATCCCGCCGATCCCCGGTGTGCGCAGCGCACGCGCGCTGCGCCGCCAGGAGCGCGCCGCTGCTCGCCCGAGCATCGGCCAGCTGCAGGCGAAGAAGCAGCCGACACGCAAGCACGCGAAGCCGGCGAAGGCCGCGAAGCCCGCCAAGGCGTCCCGCGTCATCAAGAAGGCCGCCAACAAGGCCCGCAACGTGAAGGCGAAGGTGCAGCACAAGGTCAAGAAGGCCCTGCACGGCAGCAACGCCAAGCCGAAGAAGCTGGCTAAGAACCTGAAGAAGGCGCGCAAGTAAATACACAGGAGCGCTGAGAAAGAAAAATGAGATGGCATGACCAATTGTCACTCCAGACTCTAAGAGAATAAAGAGAAACACCTGTTGTAGCGACGGTCAACGACCCTCTCTGCTTCCATTTGTTAACGAAGAGGGTTGATACTATATCCGACAAGACATGCCAGCAGAGAAGCACAGTGTTTGCTGATGCAAGTGTTCGAGAGTTGTAGGAAAGTCGAAACGGGAACCGGAGAGAGGTGGCTTGTCTTTACTGCTTTCACTGTCCGGTACGGTTACCTGTTCATTCGAACAGACGCGCACACACACTCACACGCACTCGCACACACGCACACCTGCACGTATAAGCAGCAGGTGTGTGCGTTGGTCGGTGTGCAAGTGTGGGCCTCTGGTCGCTTTTCCATCAATTCAATGCATTTCAAGCTGAATCTGCTCTCTCGTATGCTTGTTATTATTCTTTTCTTCGTGGCAGATTGTGGCGCCCGTCTGCACCTTTCTTTTTTTTTTTTCACTGTAATAATAATGCAGCGCTCTCTGAAACGGCCTGGCATTACTACTTTTTTCTGTTACTTTCCACTTTTTTAAGCCTGCGAGCACACCATAGAGAAAACTTTTTTTTTTCACACCAACGAAATTTCAAAAGAAAAAGGACAAGAGAAAGAAGAGCGCAAGAACGTTAGCAAGAAAGTGGTGAAAGAAACACAAGCGCTCGGAATGCGGCGCCCCGGCACTACGAAGGTGCACTCTCTACATTTCCTCTTCTGTTGTGGAAGGCGAGACGCAAAGTCTCACATCGTCGTGTGGGTGCTCCCTTTTTGCTTTGACAGACTGCCAAGCCGGAGGCGTTCTTCTTCCGTTTGCGGATCCTGTAACGACCCTTCCTGAAGAAGGAGCACTGCACCACTTGGATGAAATGAGTATTGTTTTTCATGGTGCTCCGTTCTCGATTTCTTCTGCTCCAAGTACCTCTGCTATATGACAACTCAGAGTTTCTCTTTCTCTCTCCCTCTCTACTCTCATCGGCACTCTTCTCTCCTACGCACGCGAAATCAACGCCGAACTTTGCATTTTCAATGGCGCCAGCAGTACGAATTGCAACAGAGTCAGCCAGTTCCCTACGTTGCGCAGGAGTCGATATTTGCTTTGTCTCTGAATTGAGGTATCAGCAGTGAAGCATTCTTTTCGTTTTGCAGTACATTAAACGGGGGAAAAACACATTTGCGCTGCTGTCGAGTTTGCATTTTGGCAAGTGTAGCTCTTCTCAATAAAGTGGCTTCGATCAACATCCGGAAGCTGTCTCTCTCTCTCTCTCTCTCTGCAATACCTCCAACATGTTTCGTACAGCGATGCTTCTTGGCGGGCGGATGCGGAAGGCACCCGTTATGCGTGTGCGAGGCCGCATGCCGCTGCTGAAGCGCGCCGCCGCGGTTGCAGTGGAAACGAAGAGGAGCAACGAGATCGCTGCCGAGAAGCAGTTCTTAAAGATGATCACGACAGCGCGCAACCGCCGTCAGCGGCAGCTCCGCAAAGCCATCAAGACCGCGCTGGCAAAGCGCGCTACGGAGCCGGTGGCGACGCACCGCGACGACCGCTACGCCAAAAATCGCACGCGTGCCGAGGCAGAGTTGGTGAAAGTAGAAAAGGAAAAGGCGCGAGCCGCCATCCACGCACGCAAAGCAAGCGAGGCGGCGGCGAAGGCAACCACGAAGGCGCCGCGAGTAGCGAACACGACGGCCAAGAAGAAGATCGAGCGCGAGGCCCGGCGTGCACGTGCGAAGGCGGCGGAGGAGGCGGCGGCGGAGCGTTTTTTCGCGGAGCTGCAGAGGCTGCAGGAGAAGCGTAGCGCACGCGTGATCGCACTGGTGGAGAAGAGCAGCAAGGAGGAGGCGAGCAACGCAGCCATCGCAGCGGCGGAGGAGCAAAGAAGGCAGGTGGAGGCAGCCGCGGAGAGGGCCAAGGCAGAAGCCAAGGCAGCAGCGGAGAAGGCCAAGGCAGCAGCGAAGGCAGAGGCGAAGGCGAAGGCAGATGCGGTAGCAAAGGCGAGAGCGGAGGCAAAGGCAGCAGCGAAGGCAGAGGCGAAGGCAAAGATGTCCGCTTCGGTCGCCAGCCCACCGGAGGCAGCCGAGGAATCGACGGATGCGGAACCCGCAGAATCGAAGCCGAAGGTGACTCGCGCACAGTCGGCGAAGAAGGAGAGCACGGCTGCGCGAACCCGCACTGCGCCGCCGCGTACGGCCGACGAAGCCGTCTCGGAGGCGGAGGTGGCGGCGGTGGCGGACGAGCAAGCCGTTGCGATTGAGGAGCCGCCACGCAGCCCCGCAGCTCCGTTGGCAGCTGCGCCGCGCCGTACCCGCCGCCCTGCCGCCGCACCGAGTGCAGCGACCACCGCAGCCGCTGAAGATGTCGCGGAGGTGCATGAGGAGTTTGTGGCGCAGCTAGAAAAGGCAAAGGGACGCGCCACCGCTGCGTCGGCACCACCAGCTGCGACTCCGCCTGCAACGACGCCGGCCGCGCCGGTCAAGAGTTGGGTAATGCCGGACAACTCAACTGGCCTGTTCCGGCTGTAGAGGAGATCGTCTTCTGAGTAACGAATCAAAAACTCACAGAAGTGTACTATTCTGGTCTTTGCATAGAGTCTACAACATGCTTCTTTTTTCTCTTTTTTTTCCCTCCTTTAGACTGCGCGATACAGCAACGTTGGGGCCCACGCTGGTGGCGTCGCGACGACGAAGATAATTCAGCTACGCAAGCAAACTTGATCATGCATGGACTGTGTCGTATCATACTTTCGTTTTTTTTTTTGGCGTTCCATTATTGCCTATCACCCGTACTTGCATATACCCGTCACGTTCTCTTTCTTTTTCTCTTTTCCTTCTGTTAGAGTATGTCGGCGTTTTGTCGTGCATACAGATCATTTCTTGGTTCGGCTGCGTCACTGTTGTTGCTTCTCTTCATAGACTTGTGTGTGTGTGTTGAATATAAACAAAACAAAGGGGTTAAGAAGGAAACATGTGTATCGTGTCTTTCCTTTTCTGGTTTCAAGTGCGTCGCGACAATGTTGCCAGTCCCAGGTCTGACATCAAAATACTTTCTTCTTTTTTTTCAGCACTGGCCACTGTGCGTTCCAGTGTAAAACAAGAAAACACGAGTCGAGTTTCTCTACTCAACCTGGCATTCCCACTGCTGTTGCACCTCGCTTTGTACAGGCAAAATCACCTCGAGTCAACGTGCGGTCTAGCACGTTCCTGAAGGCAACACCACGCCAGAAACGGCGTGGTGTGTTTTCCACGATTTGTAGCGCTGAATGTTTCCTTCTACACCTGTGTCACCGGACAACTGTTTCTCCGCTGCGTTGCTCCACTCCGTGTATCTTATCATTGACCTTTTCTCACATTTCCATCATCGCTTGCGTCCGTCTGACATAATCGGTCGTGGCGAACGCTGGGTTGAGTCTTCTGCGATAGCTTCGCAAACACCATCAGCCGAAACACACAACTACACACAGAGCAGTCCACCAGTTAACCAGTGCTTGCAAGTCAGCTGACGATGGAGCTGCCATGTACCGTATCTACTCCCAGTGGTACGCAGTCCCTGCGCTAGCGGTGGCGGCCGTGGCAGCAGCGACGGCGCTGCAGAGCTGGTCGAACGGCGCACGCCTCCGACGCCGCACACGAACTCGCATCGTCGACGACGCAGAGTCCATCATCGCCGCGGTGCGACGGATGGGGGAGAAGGGTGGCCGTGTGGACAAGGGCGGGGGTGCCCACGTGACGATTTTTCTCAACACGCTGCACGAGGCTGTGTCGGTGCCGCGCCACACCCTCGCCGTAGCGGCACGCGAGTTGTCCGCCGTCTTTGACTGCTACGCACTCGCGTGCCACTCCGACGTCGTCAGCGACGCGCTGAAGGCGGACGTTTGGAATTGCCTCTGCGCCATCGTGGAGGAGTCGCTGCAGGTGTACTGCGATGCGGATGCCCTTTCCGTTGACACCGCAGCAGGGGCGGCGAGCCTCGCTACGTGTGAGGTGCTGCAGTGCCGCTATCACATTCGTCTCTTTGTTCAAACCAACGCACAGCGACAGCTGCGGCTGCATGTGTTGTCGCGCAGCGTGTTTGACGCGGCCGCCCGCCGCAACGCCACGGACGGCTCCACGCTGCGCTCTCTCGCCGTCTTCGCACGGCTGCTGCGCCGCTGCTGCACACCAGCTGAGCAGCTGGTGCTCGGTGCGCTCATCGCGGCCAGCGCGACGCACCTTTCACGTCTCCTCACCACTGCTGCGCCGCTGGCGATGCCGACAAACGTGGCCTACAGTGCCGCTGCGTTGACGGCGCTGACGTCGACTGCGCAAGGGGGCAGCGGGACGTGGCGCAGTGTTGTTCCTGCTGTTGTCGCCGCGCTGCCATGTGGCGTTCTCGCCGGGGCCACTGTCGGCGCGCTCGCCTCGCACATCTTCGCCGCAGCGCAGGACGCTGCGTCGGACGAGCTGCTGCGCCGCCTGCGTGCCTCCATCAAGACGGACACCGTCCTTGCCCTTGCCCGGTTCGACTTTGTGGCGGATGAGGCGTGGCGCGTGCCGCACCGCGTCTACAGCGCGCTGAGCGACGCCACCAACTTCTCTCTCGCTGACGTTGACCGCCTCTTCGACGTCTTTGGCGACGGCCTTCAGCGCTGCCGCACGGCGTGTGTTGCCCCGCTGCCGTGCGCTGCGGGCTGGGTGACACGGCAGGGCTTGCGCTTTGTGGAGCGCCAGTGGGCGCGTGCCTGCCTCATGGCAGCCTACGTCGACGCCTACGCAGCGAGAGCAGACGAAACGCCGCCAGACGTCCCGGACAAGCGCCGCGTCAACCGCA
The DNA here is from genome assembly GCA_000482105.1 of Crithidia acanthocephali. Taxonomy (NCBI): domain Eukaryota; phylum Euglenozoa; class Kinetoplastea; order Trypanosomatida; family Trypanosomatidae; genus Crithidia; species Crithidia acanthocephali. The sequence goes on along the minus strand of AUXI01000316.1, from coordinate 10,787 downwards.
TCACCGATCCGAGCTCGGGCGACGCGCCGGTCCATGAGGATGGCCGCGCTGTCCGGCGAGCGCTGCGGCCCACTGCGAGCCACTTCGGCCTCCAGCTGCTGCTCCTCGCCGCTGCAGAAAGGGACGGTGACGGTGCAGCTGCGCCAGTGTGGATCGTGGTGGCCGTGCACACGCGCTGGCCGCTCACCCCACTCGCCAGCCTCCGGACGACGGCGCGGGTGTTGACGTCGCTGGTGCGCACCCAGAGCAACGGCACCTCGACGCTGCTAGCCAAGCACGCCGCTGTCCAGGAACTTACAGTAGACGTGCCACCCAACTCTGCTTCGCATTCTCTGGCGAATGCACTCACCACTGCGTCGTCTACGCCACCTTTCTCCGCTGTGCTGGGCCTCCTGCGCAGCCAGGGCGGTGCGTGGCACGCCCCACCACCGCGCTGCTCCTTCGCAGTGCGACCGCCGACTGATTTCGTCAACGCCCCGGTCGCTGCCGCGGAGGAGGTTGTCGACAGTGTACTCCGCGGTTTGGACGGTCTGCCGCTGATGGTGGCTGTTGCCGCACATCATCAGCGACCGTCATCGCCACCACCAGCAGCAATGGAGGCGGCGTTTCGGGTGACACGGGCGGTGGAGGGCGGTGACGTGTTCGCGATGCCACCCGCACGGCCGTTCTCCTCCGCCTCTGCGTTTCAATTCGACGTCGAAGTGGCGCAGCTGCGCTATCGCGAGTACGAGGGCTACGCGCAGAGCATTGCTGCCATCCTCTACGTCCAGCAGGCGCACCAGCCGCTACTCGACCACGGTGTCGCATCGCTGCACTGCAGCGCAGCGCCGTCGTGGCGGGTGACGTTTGACCGTGTCAGCTTCCGCTACCCTGGCACAGACGTGGATGTGCTGCACGAGGTCTCTTTCGATGTTCAGCCCGGCGGTTTTCTTGGGATCGTTGGGTACAGTGGGGCGGGCAAGAGCACCTTGCTGCTGCTGCTAGCACGCGTGTACGCCCCGACAGCGGGCCAGATTTACATCAACGGCTGCCCAATCGACTGCCTGCCGGCACGCGCGCTGCGACGGCGGCTTGGCGTAACGTGGCAGGGCGACGGCCACACGCGCTTCCTTGATGGTCTCAGCGTGGAGCGCAACGTCGCATACGGCGGCCTGCACCGCGCCAGCGAGGACACCGTGGCGCAGGCTCTGGTGGCGGCGTGCGTGCAGGACGTCGTCTCCGCACGGCCGCACGGCAGACGCGAGGTGCTGCAGTCGAGCGAGTGGAGCGGCGGCGAGCTGGAGCGGCTGAGCGTGGCGCGTGCGCTCATGGTGGACCCGAGCGAAGCCGGTGCGTACCTTTTCGACGAGTGCGCCAGCGGGCTGGACGCGGTGACGGAGGCGCGCATGTTCGCCACGGGTATCTGCGCTGGCGACCAGCACCGCCGCCGCGTGACGCAATTGATGGTTTCGCACCGTCTGTTCTCCGTGCAGACGGCGGATGAGATCATTGTGTTGGCGCAGGGTCGCGTGGTGGAGCGAGGCACCTGGTCACAGCTGCTTCGGCAGGAGGAGGCGTCGCTGTTTCGCACGTTGCATGCGGCCCAGACGGTGGACTAGTGCACATCGTCCTCACTTTCTCCCCCAAGAATGGCACCATCTTCTTTTTTTTTTTCCTCAACTTCGGCCTTACTGACCCACCCGGCAAGCAAAAAAAGATGGCAAGAAAGCGCAGTGTTTTATTCGATCTGTGTCACTTGGTTGAGCGATGCCCAGCACCGCAAGACCGCAGCGTTGTCTTATCCTTCGAGGAAGCTCTGGTATGTGGTCCTTTCTAATCCTTCTTCTCTCTCTCTCTCTATTATCCTCTCTCATGCCCTCTTCGTTGCTTTTTTTTTCTGAAAGTTAGCTTGTCGTTGATCATCATTGTTCCCTGCACAAAAACACACATACACACACGCACAGCCACACGGCTCTTCCACAGTTCCTCAAGTGCATACTCACTTTCACATAACACCTCTTGGCACACTCAGTGGACGACTCTAACGCTTCCCTCTACCGCCCATCATGAAATCCGTGCTCAAGGCGGGACTCCACAAGGACGTGGACGTGATGGTGCCGTCGTCGGAGCTCACCATCAAGCAAATTCAGGACCAGATCCCTGCCAAGTACTTTGAGCGCTCGACAGCGCGCAGCATGCTGTATCTCGCCCGCGACATCTGCCAGCTCCTGGCGGCGTACTTCGTGATGTACCGCGCCGTTATGCCGGCCCTGTCGCATTTCGAGAAGGCTGTCTACGGTGCCAACGGTGCCAACGCGGCTAGCTGGGTGCTGGTTGGTGCGGTGAAGCTGGTGGCGTGGAACGCGTTCTGGTTTGTGCAGGGCCTCACCGGCACTGCCCTGTGGGTGCTTGCCCACGAGTGCGGCCACCAGGCCTTCAGCCCCTACCGCTCCCTCAACAACGCCGTCGGCCTGGTGCTGCACTCGGCCATCCTGGTGCCCTACCACAGCTGGCGCATTACCCACGGCAACCACCACAAGCACACGAACCACCTCACGAAGGACACCGTGTTTGTGCCGCGCAAGGAGAACAAGGTGATCGACCTGGTGGAGGAGACGCCGCTGGCAATGCTGTGGGGCATGATGGTGATGTTTCTCTTCGGCTGGCCCATGTACCTGCTGGGCAACGTGGCAAGCCAGGACTACGGCCGCCGCGCAAACCACTTCGAGCCCTCCTCGCCTCTCTTCCGCAAGGAGGACTCGCCCGATATTGTACTGTCCGACATCGGCATTCTCGCGACGCTCTCCGTGCTCGGCCTGTGCACCTACCAGTTCGGCTTCTACAACGTCTACTGCTGGTACCTTGTGCCCTACCTGTGGGTGAACTTCTGGCTGCTCTACATCACGTACCTCCAGCACTCCGACCTCCGCATCCCGCACTACAACCACGAGCACTGGACGTTTGTGCGCGGCGCCATCGCCGCCGTCGACCGCGACTACGGCTCCATCATCAACAACTGGCTGCACCACATCAACGACTCGCACGTTGTGCACCACCTCTTCAGTCAGATGCCGTTCTACAACGCCATTATCGTCACCCGCAAGTACATCAAGGACATCCTGGGCGACACGTACGTCGAGGACCACCGTCCCCTTGTGGAGGCGCTGTGCAACAGCTGGTCGAGCTGCCGCTACGTCGTCCCATCGGAGGGCGTGAGCGTCTTCTACGGTTTCAACAAGAAGCGCGCTTAAAAGGACCGTTTCTTTTTTCTTTTCCTTTTCCCCGCCCTGCTCCACTCCCTGTGCTTGCCAGATTCGTCAACTCTACATACACATGTTCTCAAAGTCAAGCTGACGGCGAACTCTCCTTTTCGCAGACCATTCTTTTTTTTTCTTTTCTTCTTTTCATGTTAGTCGCTTAATCAGCATTTCTATATAGATATATATAAATGTAGTAAAAATGATCATTAAAAAACCAGTGCTTTTATTTCCAGTGTTTTTTTTTCTTTTGCTTGTTTGTTTTAAAGGATTTGTTTTTGCATTTGTTTCTTTATCCTTGTTCTAGTGGGAGGTGCGTGCAAAAGCCAAGACGAGTGTGTGTTTTTCGGTATGTAGCAGCAAGTTTCCTTGTTTTTGTGGGTGTGTGTGAGCGCTTTATCGAAGGAATCTTGTAAAATTGATTTGTTCTCGAAGAACGCCTTTTGATAAAAAGCAACAGTTGTCGAGTGTCTTATCCTAGCTTTGCTGTTTTGCACACGCTGAATTCCTACCGATTGTTGACAACACAAAAACCCTTTTTTGTTTTTCTTTTTTCTTCGCGATCCTAAGTGTGGAAAAAAACAACAATACTCCAAAGAAGCCGTCTAGCCAACCACACCGCCTAAGAAAGAAAAACAAAACAGACGAAGAGGAGTATTCCACACGTTTGCAAGCCAGTGGTTTGTTTCCGCTGTCGTGATTATCAATCGAACAAGGTACATTCTTTCTTCGCAGTGTCTTTTTTTCCCCTGTTGTTGTTGTTCTTTATATGTGTTGGTGCATGACTGGTTTGCCGCCAACTTTAGTTAGCTTCGTGCCTCTTTTGCTCGCCCACAACAACAACAGCAACAACAAAAAAGAACGCCTCTCCTTTGTCTCCCTGGCCATGTGGTCAAAAATGAAAAGCAGAAGGGAAAAAACACGACTCTTAAAACAAAAAAAAAGAACGTGACTGAAGAACTGCTTCAAGTCATGTTGACTTAGTTTTCTTTCTCTTTTTTTATTTTTCACGATAATAACGGATCTGCGTTTCTCTTTCAAAAAGAAAAAAAACAATTATTGGCAAAGTGGTGAACAAGAAAGCTCTTGCATGACGTAGCATTGCTTAAGCAACGGTACCTCTGCGCGCGCAGCGTGCATGCAACGCACAGACCAGCTCTCTTTCGCTATGTGAACAGCATGTGCGCTCTCCACAAAGCTACTCACAGCTGTGGCACGTCTACGACCCAGAGAAAGTAGTGTGGCTCCCTTTGAAGTTCAATGTTGCATTTGCATGTGTATAAGCGTCGCTTTTTTTGACTTCATACTCCCCCTCTTGGCCTCCTAACTTGTTCTTTGTCTTGGGCTTCTTTCTGTTAACGTGTATGGCTTTCATCGCTTTGTTTGAATGTGCGTCTGTCATTCCAGTCTTTGCATCGCAAATGCATAAACTAGTTCTTCGGACTTTTTGTTCAAGAATAATAAAAGAAAAAGTTCAATGTTCAACAAGCAAAAAGAGATATCTGCATGTGTGTGTCTCCGTTGTGAAGCGACACGAAGGCACCGTTTTTACGTTTTCAAACCTTGTCCCTCTGTGGTCTGTTTTAGTGCCTGAGGGGACGGTATGGCCGCCAGAGCTATCTCAACCAGTAACGATGAAGTTTCACCATCTTTCTTTCTCCCTCTCTCTCTTTCCTTGCTCAACTGCACATTATCCACACTTCTGCTGAACCACACGCGTGGTGCCTTTCTTTTTCACCCGCTATTACAGTCAAAACCTAAGCGACTCTAACTTACTAACTAGGTAACTCGAATAACAACCAAACAAACAAATTGCTTCTTGAAGCAGTGAAACCATCTTTTAAAGTTTTTTTTTCTTCTAACGACGCCAAAAAGCAATCCGAGATCACTTTGTTGCCCATGATGGCCAACGACAACGAGGCGAAGAAGGAGGACTACCCTACGGAGTCTCGCGACCAGGGCAACTACGCCGACGCGCACGATGCCAACCAGCACGACGAGTCCGATGGGGATGCTGATGCGCCGAAGAAGTCGTGGATCGGTCGGTACATGGACGACCTCACGAACCCCGAGCCGGACGTCAACTACGCCCCCGTGGTGCTGCCGTGGCGCATTGGCCTCTTCCTGCTGACGAGCACCATCACGCAGAACCTCAGCTACGTCATCTCTACCTATTTGAGCGCTAACATGATGACCTGGACACCGAAGCAGCAGAGCCAGTTTAGTTCCCTGGTCTACTACATGCTGTACCTTGGTCCTGTGTTCGGTCTCGTGGTCGATCTCGTGCGCATCTTCCGCGAGCGTTTCCGCCCCGTCATCATCATCGCCTGTGTCATCAACGCCGTCATCGGGTTTGTGGCTTTTGCGACGAAGCAGGTGCCGCACCAGTACGGCAGCTGCCTCATGCTGGCCTGGCTGATGCAGGTGGTCGTGATGTTCATTTACATGCCCATGAACGCCGTTGTCATCAACTACGGTAACCGCGTGGTCGAGTCGCCTGGTGAGACGTCGGCGCGTATTGGTGGTTTGATGGCGCAGGCCATGGTGTGGCGCACGACCGGGACGCTCATCTACACCATCTTCCGCGAGTTCGCCTACGGTAAGTCCTCCCACCCGTACGTGAACAACCGCTGGTTCTGCCTTATCGCGGCCATCTTCTCGTTGATCCTCATTTTCCAGGTCCTCTTCCTCACGAAGCGCGCCTACTACACCGACTTCCGCAAGGTGAGCCCTAAGAACTCCGAGCAGTTACGCTTCTACCGCAAGGCCCTCGATATCAGCAAGAAGGCTGTGTCGAACAGGACGGAGGCCGTCGGCATGAAGTTCATGTTCATCCTCTGCTTCACCTTTGTGTACTTCATGCTGCCCGAGCCGCTGTACAACACCCGGTGGCAGCTGGAGACCATGGTCTACTCCTTTTCCACCGGCCTTACCCACGCCAACAACATTCTCAGCTCCATCGGTGCCGTGCTCGGCTCGCTCGCGTACGCGCTGTGGATGTTCTTTGCGCAGCGCTCCGAGTCCACCCGCGGACGCATGTACCGCGCCAACCCGTTCATCATCGTGCTGGCCGGCTGCGGCTCCTGGGCCTTCGGCATCTTCTTCCACTTCTTCGGCGAGATGGGCAGCAGCCACCCGAGCTTCAACTGGAAGGTGTTCGTTCCGTTCGAGAGCATCGTCGTTGCCGCCACGATGCGCTTTGCCTTCATGCCGACGCTGTCGCTGGCTGCCATGCAGGCGCCGCGCTTCTTCGAGACGACGGCCTTTCAGCTCTTCAGCGTCTGCACCAGCGGTGGCGGCTTGGTGAGCACTGCCGTCACGTCGGACCTCATGTCGTCTCTCGGCGTCACCGTCAACAAGGGCTACTGGAAGGCTCTCCTGCTCTTCCTGTTCTTCCGCTTCCTTCCCATGCTCGTCGCCGGCTCGCTGCCTAAGTTCCGCGAGGACGAGACCATCCCGTACGTGAAGGAGGAGAACGAACCGCTGAACGAGATGGACTCTGACCGCGAGGGGCCGAACACGGAGCCGGCCAACGAGGACACCGATATCACCAAGCACAGTCGCCGCGAGCACTAACGCGAAGGCGCATGTGGTGTGCACACACACACACAAAAAAAAAAGAGGCTTCTTCAAAGGTTGTCCTTTCCCATCAACGCTTTTCTGCGTTTTGAAGAGCAGAATGTTAAAACGAAGACAAAAATTAACTGCTTTTTTCTACAGCCTAATCGGCCACTAATTTCCTACATCGTTCCTTTTTCACGGGAGCGGCTACGAAGGCAAACAACCGTTTCCTTACCATGATTTCTTTTTCGAAGATACAAAGCAGTTTCAACAACAATGACCGACTGCGGCTCTCCACATCCAGATACAACAAAAAAACCTTTTCTTCGCGCTGTACTCATTTAACTCATGATCTTTCGCTTCCTTTTTTTTTTCATTTTTTGCTTCAGTGAACCTCTCGAGTGTTGCTATGATTGCGATACGTACGACTTTTTCTCTTTCGTTCATTTTTTCTTTTTTTTGTCGTCGTTGTCCACGCAGGGTGGTTTGTTCTCCGTGTCAACGCGGCGAGTTATTTTTGGTGGTGGTGCTTATGGAATTTTGTAAGCTGCAACACTCCGTCTCTCCATCTTGGGCACGGCCGCTGTGTTACGATTGCCTTTCTTTGTCCAGCATGGCACGATGTAGTGTATCCAAATCCAAAGTGCTCTTTTTTTTTTTCTCTTGCTCACACCGCCTCATCAAAACACTCTTGAAAGCTTTTTATTTGAAGGTTTCTCTTTTTTCTTCTTCTGACAATGCTTGTTTCACCTTCTGTAGTACCGTTTCTCGAAAACGCTTTTTTCTTTCTCTGTTCTTTACCTAATTCGATTTTGTTTTACTTAAGTATTTGATTCACATGAACCCGTCTCTGAACACTCGAAGCCCTGACAAGTCAGCCTGTGCACAGTCACGCAAATTACTATCCCCAATGATGCACATGATTGATGTTTTTAAGTTTCTCATCTTGTATGGAGAAAGATATAGCAATGAAGAGAAACGACAAGAGAGAGAGAGAGAGTGGCAACGTACACCTTCGAGGAGCCACTGTGGAAAAAACATGTATGATTCGAAAGCGGCCAATGTAGTAGTATGTAGTAGTATGCTAGCAAAACGAAGGGGACGTGTGGAACATTTTGGTACCTGTAAGGGTACACAAAAGTCCATGCAACCAAGTGACCTCTTTCTCTCTTTTAGTGTCTTCTAGCTTCTTCTTTTTTCCTGGTCAAGAAAGCAATCTTCCTTTGTTCGTGGTTGCCTTTCGCTAAGCAGTTTTCTATACTATTTTTTTTTTTTATAACTTCTTCTTACTTGGAAAAGAAAAACTTGAGTATCCATTTGTCCCAGGCGTTTTTTTTTTTTACGCCGGCAAACAACCCTGAAAAAACAGCAACGATGCAAGATCAAACATTGTAAACTCCCCATGGCTTATTTTCAGCTGTTGCGTGTCTACACCTGCCTTCGAAACACAGTGGAAACGAAAAGGGATAGCTGTTTTGACTGCTCGCGTTTGCAAAAACGATGTGTTTCTGTTCATCTTCATATCAGCAACATCCTACTCTCTGATTCGCGTAGATACATGAGGAAGCGTCTTTCCAGCAGCGAAAGCGCTATTGGTCCTACGAGCTTTTTTTAGTATCTGCATGCGCGCTCTGGATGACAGGCTGAAAAGCAACTCAACGACGAAAGGTAAGAGGAATGCAAACCGGATTATGAACGACGTGTTCAACTCTTTTTTCTCTCTCCTCTCCCATGACTCTGATTCGCTGACTCCCTTCCTTTTTATTCATTGTGCAACCCTCTTTTTTCTTTTTTTTTTTTGTCAACACATTGTGTGTGTGACCATGTCAGGGTACGTTTTTACGTTATCACTGCTTCCGAATAGACAACAACTGGTGAGACACAAGTGGCCTGTGACGCGTCGGCCGCGCTCAAGCACTTGAGGCTCGCTGACACTCGCCAGCCTTTCACGAGCTGCAGTCTCGCATCGCTGTCTTGCGTCTCGGGCAGTGCAAGGGCAAACAAGCCTTTGTCCGTGCCAACAAGCAGCTTGCTGGAATCGGTTGCATCCAGCTTGTACACTCGCGCCACGCGTGGTAGGCGCGGCACGCTAAGCAGCGACCCGCTGTTCAGATCCACAGCCAGTAGCTCGCCAGCACTGGTGCCAATGAACACTGTGTTTTCCGCCACCGCAATGCACGACGGTTGCGAAGAAGTCGGTAGCACGCAGATCTCACGCTGAGCACGACTGTCGTACGAGTAAGTGCACAGCGCATTTTGTGAGGTGATGTAGCACATGGAGCCGGAGCTGCACGGACACGCAGTAACGGTGGTCGCTGCAAAAACAAACGCCGTTTCAAAGTCGAACGCGGCGTTGCGCTGTGCAAAGCCGCGCATTTCATTCTCGTAGCACACCACGAACTTTGCATCTTTTCCAGGTGTCTCGACAGGTATAATGGACAGAGGCACAGCAGCGCGTGGAAGGTCGATTTTGCCAGCGGCAACGTACTCCTTTCCTCCAGCCCTCGCACGGAACACGTTGACCGATGCAGTCGGGACGTTTGCAAGCACGTACAGCTCATCGCCGTTGGCGGAGAAGGCCATCGACGTCACACCGACGCGCAGATCCGTCTCGACATTGCCGAGGAGCTGCAGCGTTGCAGCGTCGAAAAAGTGGAGCGACAGCTGCAGGCGGCGCTCGGTGACACACAGCAAGCCAGAGGAGCTGACAGCAATGTGATCGATGGGATACTTGCCAGCAGCAATCGGCATCCAGTGGCGCTGTTTGCCATTCTCCACGATGACGACACCATGTTCAGCGAGAACAAACGTTTTTTCACGGGAAGTGGCAAACGACTGCGGAGCGCTGCAGCCAAAGACGCCGTCAAGCAGTTGCGAGATCGGAAGCATGATGTGAGTGATGAACAAAAAAAAAGAAAGAAAAGGGATGCGCACCACTTAGTAAAGAGAAAAATGAAGCAGAGCATTCACACAGAGAAAAAGAAAAGGAAGCGTTAGAAACAGAGAGCCAGTTGATGAAAGCACACCGGCATACAGTACCTTTGACGACCTACTTGAGCAATTTTTGACACCCTCGCTGAATTACAGAGTACTGTATGTGTCTGAGTGTGCATGCGTCCCAAGAACGGTGTGACTAAGCAAGAAGCCACAAAGACGACCTGAAAGTGGCAAACCGCCACTCGACAAGGAGTCCACGTGTTTTTTTTGCACACTCGATTTTGGACAATTGTTCTGGCGACCAGACGCGGCACTTGCGACCATCAAACCTACGAGTAGACTTGGCACGGTAAAGCCAGCGCTGAGAATCGAGCCGAGTATGCAGCAGGTCGCGGCATCCGCAGTACTCTCTACCGACCGAATACAACTTGTGCTTTGCTTCGCACAATACGATGTATTGTTTTGCTTGATAAACAGGAAACCACACAAAAACAGAGCACGTGGGTATATATGTACCATAGCATCACTGACCGAGTAATGGAAGGCGTTAGGAAAGAGAAGAGAAAGAGCAGGACCAGCTCTTCTTTTTGTATGATTTGAGCGGTTGTCGAAGGTTTGCTTTTCATTAATAGGGCGATTACAAGCTTTTCTTTCCTTCATGCACATATACCAATCACCGGCCGTGCCGCAAGCTTAAGAAGAAAGAAAAGCAAGACACAAGAGCGTGTACTACTCACACATAAGGTCTCGAAAAAAGAAAAAAGAGGAAACACAACGAAAGAGCTACAGACCACAAGCGCAACAGCTGCAGCAACAACAATTTCACCGCCACCATCACCATCTCCTGTCGACAGTAAAAACAGTGATGGAAAAGGAGAAAAGAGACTATAGAGGTCTGGCGCCACCGAAAGCAGTGAAGAAACAATCGAGATACATTGGCAGAAAAAAAAAAGGTGAAAGAGAAGGAAACATCAACAACCAAAAAAAGGGCTTAAACGCTGTCGGGAAAAGTTAAGCAATAAAGTGCGGTGCTCACGCCTATGAGTGCATCTG
>AUXI01000315.1:0-25376 GCA_000482105.1 Crithidia acanthocephali | reverse complement strand
AATATATATATATATATATATATATATATATATATATATATAAGTGTGATTTAATGCACAGACTTTACTTTACTACGCTAAAAGCTCCCGTCCACCGTTCCCAATCGTCAATGAAAATGTTGTACGGTGAACGATGTCTGCAGTGCATTCAGCTACACTGCTAAAAAATGAGACGCTCTGCGCCTTTTTCTTTTATTTTTTTTTTTTACTAACTAAGCCTCCGTCTATACAGTTCTTTGCAAATGGGGTGCGAAAAGGAAGAGAAAAAGATTAAAGTCAGCAACACATGAGATTTGTGTGATGTGTGCGGAAACTCGCGAAAGTCCAGACTTTGCTTTGCCCTCTACAAGCAATGCTGCTGTTTCGAATTGATGCTTGACAAGACGCTTTCAGTGGTCTGGGCTAGAAACCAGTCAAATCAGATTTTTTTTGTATCAAGTCGCAGTACCACAGCATAATGTTTTCCATCTGTTATCGTCTTGTTTTGATTTTCTTTTTTTCTTTTCGCAGGAGTCTTGGCAGCTTACAAAGGCAAGGAACTTTAGCGTTAAACGGAGGAGAGTGAGGTTAACGCTGAGTCGACATTAGACACGAAAGTAAAGTACGGGTGGACACACATCATCGCACAGACTGTTGTCACACACGCACACACATACACGCACAGCATTGTCACCCTGCGTGTTCGTGTCAGTGAATACGAAAGAGCGAGCAGCTGGAAAGCAAGAAGGAAAAAGCACCAGAGAGTGCAGTTCCATCTACACTTCAGACGTCCTCATCTATCCGGCACGCTGTTCATGATACGTGAAGTGATCAGTTCAGGCCTTGACTAACACACTGCGGGTCGCAAGACAGAAGTGCAAAAAAAAAAACCCATTAAGAAAAGGCGCATGAATCAATTAGAAAAGTGGAGGTAAAGTGAGGGGTGTACAACACGTGATTTGTGGAGTGAAAGTAAAAAATTATGAAAGTACCACTGATGCGACCTAGCAAACGTGAGTCTGCAGCACACATAATTATACGCGTGTTTGAAGAAGGTCAGAGAAAAAAAATCTTTTTATGGTTTGAGTGAGGTGAAACCCAGTCAACAAGATAAAAGGTCTGTGTTAGACAGGAGAAACGAAAAAGCTGGTTAGGCTAACGGAAGAAAAAAAAAGCAGTCAACTTCAGGCGAGGAGGAAACGGGCGGCTTGAACCGCGCAAAAGTGCCGTCTCGGTAATGAAAGGGAAAAAAATAGCGTCACCGCCAGTCTTTACCGAGAATAAAACACTTCTTCCTCCTCTTCTTTATGTCCTCGACAGCACAACTTGCTGCACAGGTACGAATTGAAAGGTTGGTGGCAGGAATCAGAAGACAATGATGGGGGGGACACAAAAAGGAGAGCTCGGTGCATTGTTAACGCGAGCGTAAAAGGAAAAAAAGGTTATTGTGTTCTCTGATTCTGCGTGATGAGGTTACACTGGCATTGATAGTCGAAACAGCACGAATCTTGAGGCTGCTGTAAAGAAAACCGACTGTTGTGGTCTGTGAGTGTGAGAACGGCTTCGTTGATGCTGAAAAGGTGGAGAAGATGAAAGAAGAAAAAAATGTAAAGCTCAGTTTTGTGTGTGCATCCTCGGGCAAAGGGTGAAATACTTTGAAAGTGAGGTGAGCAAAACAGTTGCTACAACTGATAAAAGTGATTAAGAGAAGCCAGAAAAAGAAGGAAGGGAAAGGTCAACAGTGTAGCTGGGAGCTACAAAAATGTATAAAAAAGAAAGAAGACAACATAGAAATATATAGGGGTGTGCTGAGAAACAAAAACTGGGGTGGGGAGGAAAGGGTGTAGCACGTCCGTAAAGGAAACATGCAGGTCAGGCCGCTGTCACGCCGCTGCTGGGCCTTCGAATTAAAAAAAAAAAGTTACAAGAGAGGGAATTACGGAAAATAAAAACCAAAATAAGAAGTGACTACAAAATGCATGAAGCGTGATGAAAAGAAATACAAGCGTTGCTCTCGGCAGCGAACTGCATCTCAATACACGGGTTCACGATTTGAAGCACTGTCTTGAAAAGGAGTGTGTTTAGTGTGCTGTTCTTTTGAATTGTTGTGCGTGTTGTACTCGGCGGGGCATGTATGCCATAGCAACGCATCGTGCTTTCCTTTGATAAGGAAAAATAATTTTAAAAAAAGGCACGGCTGTATTTAGATGACACCGTAGATGGAGGCGGCCGTGCCGAAGACAACAGCGATGACGCCGGTGAGCAGCAGCAGGTACGTGGCGCTCCACTCCAGCCAGCCGATCTTCGCGAGCGTCCAGTTGCCCGTGTACATGATCATGAGTGCGGGGAAGATAAAGCCGATAAAGCCACCGCAGAGGGAACCGACCAGGCCCAGCACGACGTTGATGTTCGGCACGAAAAGGCCAATGATCAGCACCACCGTAGAGATGAAGCCGCAGATGACGGCGTTCTTCCACCACGGCATGCGGTACACATCCCAGCGCAAGAAGTGGTAGATGCCATCACGCATGGGGATCTGGTGCAGCGCGAAGGCCACGCAGATCTTCACGACGATACCAAAGTACGCCACCCAGAACTGCGGTGCCTCACGCGGCTGGTACTTGAGCAGAATCGACGACGTCACGGTGGACCCGAAGCGGGCGTAGCCGAAGACACCGGCGAGGACGTACAGAATCCCGCAGCCACCGGACGCCAGCGCGCTGTTGCGCACCATGTTGCGGGGTGTCGGCTTCTCCATCTCAAAGTAGACCTCCATCGCGTTCATCTGCACGAGGCAGGCAAACATGACGGTGCCCAGCCCCTCGATGGCGCTGTTGCCGGTGTTGAAGAAGTTCACGTCCTTGCGCCAGCCGTTCTTGTTCATGTATGCGCAGCTGTCCTGCACGATGCAGATGACGAAGAAGACCACCATCGACACGCCGATCACCGAGACGTGGCGCAGGGCATCGATGTGCTTCGGCAGACACAGCGGCAGGATGAAGACGAGCCAAAACATCGATGTGATGAGGCGGTTGCCCGACTTGGTCCGCAGGAACGCAGGCACGCTTGGGTCATCGAAGATCGGCGTGAGGAGGTTGCCAATCGAGATGATGTAGCTGACGCCGCCGCCGAGGCAGGAGCCGAGCATGAAGACCGCCAAGGCGTAGTCGGAACCCTTACCCAGCAGGGTGCGAACAACTTCCTCGTACGTGCGCACCTTCGTCTTCGCCGCACACCGCGCCAGAAGCCAGAGTGAGAAGATGGTCAGGATGTCCACCACGACCAGCACGATCAGACCGGTGACGAGACCCATGCTGTTGAAGGCGGCCGGGATACCGAGAATGCCAGCACCGAGGGTGGAGCTGCCGAGGGTGAAGGACGACGCGACGATGCCGCCTGGTGGGACGATCTTCTCGAACCAGATGCGGAACTTCGAGCGTTCCTTCTTGGGCTGCAGCGGCACGCCGACCTCCTCGTCCTCGTTCATCGCATCGGCAATGATTGCATCCGCCGACGCGCTGAAGGGCTTCTTCGTCACGTCGTACGGCTCACTCCGCCCCACATGGCCGTCGTCCGAGGAGTGGGAGTCGAGGTGGTCATCCAGTGCCTCGTGCGGCGGGAAGATGGACGGCTCGTGGAAGCGGGCATCCACGTCGGATCCGTTGCCGTGCGGCACACCGGACATCTCTTTCTTCTTTTTTGTATAGAGGTGTACAAAACTGAAAGGCAAAATAAGTAGGCAGTCGCGGCTACACACAAAAGAGCTTGACGGAGGAGTCCAGCTGCGTCGACGCGGTAACAACTCAAACAAGAACTTTCAGACTTTGAAATCTGCGTGGCGTTGCCGGGAGGGAGCGGGAAGGAAACCGGGAAGCAAAGTGTAGAGAAAAGAATGGAGGGAGGGCGTGGACTGAACAGGTGGTTGGGCTGCTGTTGAAAAGCAAAAAGGAGGAAAGAAGAACGAAAGAAAAGAAAAGAGAGAGTTGTTATTACTGTCACACAGACGGTCGTGTAAAGGACAAGGAAAAGGCAAGGGAAGAAGCAGCGATGATGGGAAGAGGCGGGGGAACGGTGAGACATCAAAACACCATTAAAAAAAAGGAGAGAGAGAGCAAAATAAAGAGCTGTTGTCTTGTTGTCTTCACAACGAAGAAAGCGGTTCAGCGCAAAAGTGCCGAAGAAGCCCTTTGCTCCGATCCAACGCTTCACGTGAGCTCCACCGTTGAAAGCAGCCATGACACTGCTCGTTGTTGTTGTCGTTGCTGTCTTTTTTTCTATCAGGGTAGAGATCCGGGTGATGAAACCAAAACAAAGAAAACAAAAAAAAGAGAAAAGTACGTGAATCTATAGGTTGGATGGGTGGCACAGCCAAAGCTGCCTGTGCAACACGACACACCCAAAAAAAGCAAAGGTGGTGTTCACCTCCGCAGCCGTCGCAACGATCGTTCTTTTCTTGTCTTCTCAGCTCTACGCGTAGCCGTACAGGATGTGGCCGCGCTTGCGCAGCGCGTTCACGACGTCGGACGCCGTCACCGTCTTCTTGCGCGCGTACTCGGTGTACGCGGTGCTGGAGCGCACGACGTCCTCGACGTAGGCCTTCAGCACGCGGCGCACCTCCTCGTAGATCTCGCTCGAGATGCGCTTCACGCCACCACGGCGGGCCATGCGGCGGATGGAGCCGCGGGTGATGCCGCGGATGTTGTCGCGCAGCACCTTCTTCTGGCGCTTCTGGCTACCCTTGGCGTCAGCGGAGCGCTTACCCTTGGCCATCGTGGATATGAGTGAGAGAGTTGGTGGTGGTGGTGGTGGTCCGGAATGAGAGCGAAAGCGTAAGCTGCGAGTGCGAGTGTGAAAGCAGTGGACAAGTGAGAACTTGTGAAAATGACACAAAGAGACAGGAAGAAGAAGAAGAAGAGGGGAAAGCGAGAAAAGGAAGAAAAAAAAGATGGAGAAACGGCGATGCACAGAGCAAATCAAGAAGGCGAACAGCTTTGCTAGAGATGGCACAGAGTCCGTGCGTTGGCGAATGTCGAAGAAGAACGCTTCCTCTGGCTGCTTCCTGTTCAGAGGTCACTAGAAGCGATGTCATGGAAACCATCTGGCCTCCACTGTCGTGTCGCACGCTCTCCTGGCGATCACTCACACTGCCAATCGTCTGTCAGCCCCACAAAGGCCACGCTTTGGGTGTACAACACTCTCCATCCACTTTATGTGACGAACAAAACCAAATCCATGCGACACACGCATGAAAAGCGGGAATAGCAACCACAAAACAACAAAAAGAGGGAAAATACAACGCTCATTGTACTCTACTCAGATCCGCTGGGTGTGGTAGGCGAGGTACTCGAGCGCGCACTGGTCATCGGCACTCCGCAGAAGAGGCGTGAGAGCGTCGTTCACCTTATCGTGGTAGTCGTTCACCCACTGCCGCTCCGCCGCCGTCAGCGCTGCAGCATCGATCAAGTCGCGGCACAGCGGCGCCAGGGTGAGGTGGGCAAACGTGCAGTAGCCCGTGGGGCTGAACTTCGTGGCACACTCCACCACCTCCTCCAAGTTTTCAATGCGGATGCCGTAGTGACCGTCCTTGTAGTACCCTGGCTCATTGGAGACGATGCAGTGCGGCTCCAGGCCTGCACCCGTCGGTGTGGGTCGAGCTGCCATGGAGTGTGGGCCCTCGTGCACGTTCAGGAAAGAACCCACGCCGTGCCCCGTGCCGTGGGCGTAGTCAAGCCCAACCTTCCACAGCGCCGTGCGCGCCAGTGCGTCGAGGCGGTGCCCCGCCGTGCCGGTAGGGAAGACGGCGGTGGCAATCGCGATGTGCCCCTTCAGCACGAGCGTGTAGGCCTCCCGCTGCTCCTCGCTCGCTGCGTCGAAGCACACCGTGCGGGTTACATCCGTGGTGCCGTCCCAGTACTGCGCACCGCTGTCAATAAGGTACATCTGATCGCGTCGAATAACCGCGGAATCCGTCGAGGAAGGGCTGTAGTGGCAGATGGCCGCATTGGGTCCAGTGGCAGAGATAGAGCCAAAGCTGAGTTGAACAAAACGGCTGTCCGCCGCACGGAAAGATTCGAGCTTCGCCGCTGCGTTGAACTCCGTCAGGTCCGTCACACCCGCCGCGGTCATTTCGTGCTGGAGCCAGGCGAGGTAGCGCGTCAGGGCGGCACCATCCCGTACATGGCAGGTGCGGCACCCGGTCAGCTCCACTGCGTTCTTCGTCGCCTTCAGCTTCTGCGCGGGCCCACACGGCACCCGTATCGTCTCCACGCCGGCTTCCTGCAGAACGCGATAGACCGCCTCGCTCGTCTGCCGCTCATCGACGAGTGCCCGGCAACCCTTTGGCAGTTTCCGCAAATCTGACTCGAACTGCTCGTAGGGAAAGAAGTCGATGCTGTCGCCGCAGCTACGCCGCAGCTCGTCCGGCAGCTTTGCCAGGTTGACGTAGACGCGCACCTTTTCTGCAGTCGCGTCGACGACGGCGTACGCGTAGAAGACGGGGTTGTAGTCGACGTCACCACCACGGAGGTTTGTCAGCCAGGCTACTTCGTCCAGCGCCGACAAAACCATCACGTCACACTTCTTCTTCGCCATCTCCGCCACCAACGCGGCACGGCGCTGTGGACACGTCGCCCCGCAGCACTCCGCCGGCCGCGCGTACATCGGCTGCACCGCCGTCTCGCGAGGCATGAGGTCCTGCACGAAGTTCTCCACAGGACACAACACCACTTTCTTGGCCAGACTCTCCCACTCTGCGACAGTCATCAGATAGGGGTGCACGCCCACACGGGCCTGTGGACCAAGCTGGTCGACGATCCACTCCGACAACGTCGGCGTCGACGGCGCACCGGCTTTCATCAACTCGAACTCTCGATAAAGCTGGTCGGCAGCAGCCGCCCAGTATCGGCCGTCGGTCCACAGCAGCGCGGTGTCCTGCGTGATGACGGCGGTGCCGGCACTGCCGCGGAAGTTCGAGATGAAGGCGCGTGCCTGCAGGTGTGACGCGACGTACTCGCTGTTGTGTGCATCGCTACTGGGCACAACGAAGGCGTCGAGCCGGCAGCGCTGCATCTGCGCTCGCACACTACGCAGCCCAACAGCACCAGAGGCTTTCATAGATATCTTTCTTTGTTTGTTTACTTGTTTGTTGATGCAAAAGAGAAGCGTTACAATAGCAGAAAAGATGCCGTGAGGAGTGACAGAAAAAGGAAGCAAAAAAAAAGAAAAGAATGCAATTTGGCAGTCTAAGGCGCGGCTGTTGCTGAAAACGTAGTTCGATACGCACGCAACAGTGAGGAGTAAAGCGACAAAAACGAGCAAAGCGGGCAAATCTGAAAGCTGAAGTGTAGAGTTCTTCTTCTTTCTTTCAAGGTGAAGTCACAGTATGCGGGTGACTGCACGTAAAAGCACAGTTACTAAACGAAGTGTTTGCCTGTATCCTGCCGTCACAGACGCAAAACAAGGAGACGACGAGACAAGAAAAGAGAGTAGGCACAGCGCAGACTAAGCACACAGGGGGGAAAAAAAAAGATCGCATTTTTAAAATAGCTATTGTACGTGTTCAATGGAGCCATCGAGTTGCACGGAAGTGGAGCCATCCCACGCCTAACGCACTCGCTTTAACCTTCTTTTTGGGGGGGGACCTTGAAGGACTTCTGAATGCCAGCTATGGAAAATGCAAAACACGTGCACCGTGCAGGCAATCGAATGCTAAACCTTTTTTAAGGCTTCTGTTTCCATTTTCGTTTTCATTTTCGATCGACTGAACCGTAGAGAACACTAAGGAGTAGTGCCACTAGCAGTGGTGCGACAGAAACAAAAAAGGGGAAAAAATGATTAGTCTTGGGGGTACGGTGATTACCAAAATTTAAAAAAAGGAACATGAAAGAAAAGCAAATGAGTAAACGCAGCAGAGACAGCGAACACGGCGCAAAGAGTTCTGTTACGTTGCATCTGTCGCATTAGATAGCAAATGAGAAACTAGATGGAAGAAAAGAAAAAACACGCGCGTTGAAATTAAAAAAGAAAACAATTCTTGAGACAATAATAACAGTTAACAAGTTTATTGATGCTGTATTCTTTTTTTTTTTTGTGTGTGTGGATGAGTCACAGAGTAGAGAGACGAAACGAAACAAAAAAACAAAGGGATCGAACAGGACAATCCTTGATGTGTCAAAAAAAAAGGTCATTTCACTACATGGAATTACGGAAGAACAAACACATCAAGAGCCATCCTATCGCTCATCCTTTTTTTTTCTTTTTCGTAAAGTGAGATTCACTTTTATTTTTTGCATCCTACAGCTTAGAGTTTGCGACTAGTACCGCGAAGAACGAGATCAGTGCGATAAAACGCACCCCCGGGACGACGCAGACCGCCGCCGACACCTTCGGCGTATCGTCCTTGCAGATGATCGGCACACAGAACGAATACACCGCAAAGAGGAAGAGGATGAAGATGGACGCACAGAGGCAGATGAAGCTGCCATTCTGCTTGTCGCGGATCAGCACCCTGCGAGGGCGGACGGCGAGGAGAACAATGATCGGGATCATCGCAATGAAGGTGAGGCAGCTTTCCACCATCGTCACCATGTACAAGACGAGTGAGAGGATGTGGCTGAGGGGTTCGCCTTGGGCGTCGTCGATCTTCTTGAACACCACCGCCGCCGTCACAAGTGAGCCGATGGCCATCAGCAGCGTGATGGCCGTCAGCACGAGCGAAGCAATCCAGTACTTGGCACGCCACGGGTGGTCCTCCACCGGTTCGCGTGACTGCTGGCTGGACGAGTCGTTCTGCCGAACTTCGCGCTGATACGGGTTCTTCATCACCTTGCTGCCGTTCGAAGCGGCCTGGTCCTGCGTGATCGGCACATACTCACCAGACACAGGGCTTTGCGTTGCCATGATGGAAGGCTTAGCGGAGAAGAAGGGTGGAAAGAGGGAGAGAGGATCGGCGTGCGAGCTGACGTGTCGGCGTGTGTGTGTGTGTGTGTGTTTGAGTCCGTGCTGGCTTCTTTGTTTTTTTTTCTTCTTCTAGAGATCTGAGTGAAGGTGAGGGGCTGTGAGACAAGACCTGAAAAAGCCTGTGATACTGCGGTGGTGGGAGTTGCGTCTGAAGTGCGTAGTGCGGCGGTATAGTCTTTGCAGTAGTAAAGCGTGCGCAGTATTGAGAAGCAGACGTTGGTGTGTAAGTGTGTGTGTGTGTGTGTAAATAGGGGTGGTGCTCGTTGTGGTTGTGATAGAAAAACGATAGAGGGAATGATAACAGCGTCAAGTTGGAAGGGAGAGCAAGCAGAATTCAAAAGTGTCCAACACAAAGCACCGCAAATTAATGATCCACAAAAAAAAAAACCTTTTTTTTCTTTTTCAGAATGCTCAACGTTGGCACTGTTCCGACCGTGATTTTGAACGATTTTTTTTCTTTTTCTTCTGACGTACGTAAAGCTGGTGGAGACGGAGTAGGCAACAACGAGGCAGTCAGCTTTTTGCTTGCGTCGATCTCCACATACCGTACATCGTACCTTTTCCCGTCAGCCGTTTGCTGATGTTTGTGCGTTATTCCGTGGTTACGTTTTCTTAGTGCCTTGTTGCCACAATGGTGTGGGAAACAACGACGACAACACGCATTTAACCTCGAAAGTGCAGTGTCTTTATCCAAATGGTGAAATAAATATATTTGTCGTATTTTTATCACCTTTGCTTTGTTTTCCTCAATGTTCTGAGAGATATATGTTGAATTTAGAATTGAAAAAAAAAGAGAAAGAAGCACTAGTTGAGATAACTTAAACAGAAAGGTTGCGAAAGCATGAATGAAAAAGAAGAAGGAAAACAAGAACAAAATACTCTTTGAACAAAAAAAAAGGTTGTAGTCGTCGATTAAGTTGATCGACGTTATTTTTTTTTTGAGAAATTTTAAAATAAAACGAGCGGTTGAGCTTCTCATCTATCCAAAGCGCCATAGCGCGACAAGAGATAATATCAAAAAATGAAGTCTTATAACGCTACTGCACGTTCAATGATGAGGCACGCTTTGCTCTAAATTAAATCGAAAAACAAAGTGCTGTTCAAACGATGAAAGATCAAACAGAAACGACAAGAGAATCCACAAAACGTGTTTGTTTTATAATAGAACAGAAGTTAAGAGAGTAGAGAGAGAGAGAGGTGATAACGAAAAGGAAAAGGGGGTAGGGACCACTGCTTACTCGCTGCGTCACGCGGCGAATGCGTGCGTGTACACGCTTCCGCTGCTGTTGCTGCTCTTCTACAAGCGCGAGTCTGCAATCAGAATGGCGAAGAGCGCAATCAGCGCGAAAAAGCGTACAGCAGGAATCACGCACAGCGCAGGCGACGTCTTCGGCTCACGATCCTTCAGCACAATCGGCACAATGAAGGAGTAGATGGACAGCAGCAGCAGCAGGGAGATGGTGATGCAGCGACCCACGTACTTGCTCGTGTCGCCGTCGTGCATCATAATCTCACGTGGACGGTAGAAGAGCACGCTGAAGTACACCAGCGTTGCGATGAAGGACAGGCAGCCCTCAACCAGCATGAAGATGTACAGCGCGGCGTACAGCACGCGGTCGGTGTCGGTGCCGGTGTAGCTGTACGCCGCCTGCCACATCACACCCGCCGTAATAACAGAGCCGATCGAGGTCAGCAGCGCAATGCCAGACGTGATGATGGCGGCAATGCGGTAGGGCTCGCGGTGCGCTTCGAACTGCAGGGGCTTGCGCACCGCAGCGAAGCCCGTGGCACCGTGACGGCCCTCGGCGTCGCCGTACGGGGCCGTCTTTGGACTCTCGTCAGACGCCTTCTCCACGTTGCAGTTCACCGCGGCATCCTTGTCGTTCACGGGCACCTGAGCGGACATGGTTGACGGTGTTAGAAAAGTGCGAAGGAAAGCGGAGGTATTTTTTTTTTTTACTCCGTCGAGATTCGTTAATAGGAGCTTTTTTTTCTTTTTCGTTTGCTGCTGTACTTCTGTGACGGTACAGTGAAAGGGAGGCTCTAATTCGAAATAGCGACTTTAGGATGGCGAGAAGGACAAAAGGAGCGGAGTGGCAGACACGAACCGCGTGGGCAAATGCAGAAGGCGTTACGTGGAGGGCGTGAAACTGTGGAAATGGCGAGAGAAGCACCCACAAGAAACAAGAAACAAGAAGCGTTTATAGAAAAAAAAGAAAGAGGAATAAAGAGGGGAAAAGATGAGAATAAATAATTAAAAAGAAGCTGTTTTTCTTTTCTTTTCTTAGAAAGCTCAATGGTGGTCAGCGGCCATGCCACATACACACACACACACACACACACATACAGTGGGGCTTCCATTAAACTACAACGGCTTCGCCGTGGAGAGTGAAGAGCGCTCCGTGTACCGTTGTGTCCGCAGTGGCATGACCCACGCTTCGGGGGGTAAAGATTAAGAGGTCGATGGAGGGAAGAAGACCAACACGACCGCCTTGACACGGCATACGAGCGGCGCCTGCCGAGGAAATCAAAGCCAAGCTGGTTAACCACACGCCACCGCAGATGCGCACAGGAGCGCACACGCACCGTCGCTCCTTTTTCTTTGCGGAAGTTATTCTGCTATTTTCATCTTGAGCGAGCATCGCTCATGGAGATACAGAACGCACAACAGTGAGTCAAAGCATACTAAACTTAGAGAGGTGATGCCCAGAAGCTATTCAGTGAAAAAAAAGGAAAAAGAGGAGAGACAGGTGCTGGCGCATTGAGTGCACGCGCCGCAACGTGGTCACTTCACTTTTGTTTTTTCTTTCACAGTGCTCGGCTGATGGGCACAGCAATGACAAACGCACAATCACTGGTTTCTCGCAACAAACGCTCGTGCAATTCGTATTTTTTGTGTGCCACGATAAAAAAAAGACTGAAAGACCTTTTTTTTCTAGTCTTGAGCACGCAATGAAACAGCGGCAGAGGAGAAGAAAACAAACAACACCCTTTTTATAAAAAAAAAGAGATGGAGTGCCTGATCTCTCTCTCCTTTTCTTTACTGTTGCACAGCGAGTTTTTTTGCATGTTTTGTTTTGGTTTTGAAATGAGTTGTACCACTAGTTGCCTTCCTATTATAGTTAAAAGAAGAAAAGAGTTTGAGTTAGTCTGCATAAGGTCGGCAAAACGAGAGAAGAGGAAATGAAATATTGAAAATACTTACCAGTAGGTAATTGTGTTCGTCATCGCTGTTACTTAAAAAAAGGAACAGAGAAGGGAACAGCGCTGTTAAGACGTCTTGACGAGATTTGCTTGTAGGAATCAGTGAAAGATAAAAGTCAAAGGAAGGTTAGCGAAGCAAAAAAATGAAGAGAGTACGAATCGTCGACGAAATGGAACGAAATGAATACGCGGGCTGCGGTGGCATTCGAACAAGCTGCAGCAGCTGCTGGAAGAGCCACGTTGAGAAAATAGAGAAAAAAAAAAAGCCGCACGTGTGTTGAAAAGCATTTGAGAGAAACAAAAAAAATTATAAAAGGAAACAAGAGGAGTGCGTTATAAAAAAAAAAGAAAAAAATGTTTGTCGAGTAGCTGCTCTGCTGGTCTACACCTTCGAGTCTGCGATCAGAATGGCGAAGAAGACGATCAGCGCGACGAAGCGCACAGCAGGAATCACGCACAGCGCAGGCGACGTCTTCGGCTCACGGTCCTTCAGCACAATCGGCACAATGAAGGAGTAGACGGCACCGAGGAACAGCAGCAGCACCGTGACGCAGCGGCCGACAAACTTCAGATCAGCGTGATCGCGAATCAGAACGTTGCCAGGCCGGAAGAAAAGCTCACTGAAGTCCACCAGCATCGCGACGAAGGACAGGCAGCTTTCAACCAGCATGAAGATGTACAGCGCGGCGTACAGCACGCGGTCGGTGTCGGTGCCAGTGTAGCTGTACGCCTCCTGCCACATCACACCCGCCGTGATAACAGAGCCGATCGAGGTCAGCAGCGCAATGCCAGTGGCGACGATGGCGGCAATGCGGTAGGGCCGGTGCGCCGGATCCTCCTTGATGAGCTTGTGGAAGTACTTGAGGTGGGCGGCGCTGTGCGGGTGCGACAACTTGGAGGAGTGCTGATCACTTTCATTGGCGTACGGGGCGGTGTGCAGCGACTGGTCCAACTCCGCGTTGCGGCCATCCTCACGCGGGACGGCGGCGTCGTCAGTGTTGGCAGCGACTTGAGCGGACATCGCGAAGGCAGAGAAAACAAAAAAGGGGGCAGATGGACGGAAATAAACCAAAAAAGAAATTTGAGAACTTCCTTTGTTGGTTGGTGTCAGTGAAACTCGCTCAAAGGGGACTGCAAAGAGTACAGCAAATGCCTTGAAAGGGAGGTAGTCTTTAGAAAGAGCGTTGGCCTGAGTGTTTTCTTCTTGTTGGTAGCTGAAGGTAGCTTGTGTTAGTAAAAGCTAATAACCTGAAAGTTAGTGTTAAAGGCTATTTTTTAATCTGCATGGCGAGAAGAGAGGGGGGTTTTTTAACAAAGAAGGCGAGAGAGCGAATCGATGGAGGAAAAACAGAGCCTTCTTTTTTTTTTGTAGGAAATTGCTCGATACAAAAGAAAACGCGCGCTGCTGATCAATGATACACCTCAGAGAGAAGCGCAGAATCCGAACTCCAATTAGCCTGCGTGCTGCCTTCTTAAAGACTGCTTGTTGGTGCAGTAGGGAGGCAAACAACTTTGAATTCCTTCGAATCGCGGAAGTGTGCACATAAAAAGAAAAAAAATACTTGTCAGGCCTTTTCGGTTGCATGATCATCTCAGTGTCGCGCCATTGGCCCCCATCAAACGTGCTTTAACACTGTCTTTTTTGTTTGTTTGTTTGTTTGTTTTGGTGGTTCTCTTTCAATCTTATTCAAGAGCCTTCTTTTATTTACGCACAGTTTTTTTTTTTAATCTAATGGAAGAAAGAAAGCACTTTTTAGCAAATGTGCAACGGGAGACCGTGCGAAACTATGGAAACAAGAAAGGAACGAACGGGCTCGTTGGTGTTGCCTCCACTGTACCTTGTGCGAACACGAAGTCTTTTTTTTTTCTTTTTTTGATGACACGCTCAGTGAAAGAAACTGAATTGCTGGGATGAGTGGTTGATGCCGCCTCCATGAAACCTTCGTCTTTTTCAATCTTAAGAACAGAAACAGAAAAAAAACAATCGAAAACGAAAAAGAGAGCAAATAAATCCGTGGACTGCTCCGTGAAGGTGCTGATGCCTTGACAAAGCAGTACAGTTTACAATTTCAATAGGAAGCTTTTGATGCACAGTTAGAAAAGTGAAGGAAAAAAAAATAAAAGCGCCACCGCCTGCGCACTAATATCCATAAACACCTTCATACAGTGTGTACGAAAACGTTTACTTCTAAGCATATCCGAGGATACGTAGGAGTTCTGATCAAGAGGGACCGTCAAGGCGGGACCAGACAAGACGCCCCATCCGCGGCGAGTTTCACCATTGCATAGGAAACACGGGAGGTGAGAAAAAGAACGAAGCGAAACAGGAAACATCATTGCACAAATCCAGCTGAGAAACGTATTCGTCGTGCACAACACTTTGAGGAAAAACAGTGTGCAAACAACACGAAAAGAAAACAAAAAAAAGGGTCAAAAGATAAATCAGAGATAAAGTGATAACGTCGTAAGAAAAGTAAAAGCAAGCCGAAATAAAAGCACGCATCGACTAAACACACCCACGCACAGGAAAAAGAGAAAAAAAAGAAAATGGAGAGCCATCCATTCACCCATTGTTGCGTGCCTTCCGTTTCCATTTTGCTTATTTTGTGTTGGTGTGTGTGTGTGTGTGTGTGTGTGTGGCTGTTCGTGCACTGCAAGCTGCCGGTCTCACTTTAGCTGAGGAGAAACACACCCGCCATCACGAAGAGGGCCAGCACGATGAACAGCTGCAGCTGCTCCTGGATGCGGGCCAGCAGCGACTCGTCCTCGCTCTTCACGCGCACCTTCTGCGTCGTCGTGACGTGCTGCTCACCGGTGACCTTTCGGCTCACAAACTTCTTCCGCTCCTCCAGCGCGAGGTCGCCGATGCAGTACTTCGACATCATCCTGTACGCACTGTCGCTGTGTCCGTTGTCGGTGAAGGCCTGCGTCGCATCTCCGCCCGCGCTGTACAGCAGGACATCGCGACCACCCGGGTGCAGGTCGAGGAAGCGGGTCACGTCGTACACCTTGTTGTTGATCACAAACCACGCACCCTCGGCGGACTTCTTCTCCGCCACCTCATCCATCGAAATAAAGTGGCGCTGCTCCTCCTTGGGCAACTCACCAACCTTCAAATCCTCCAACTTGCGCATCGCGCCTTTGCTGTGGTGCACCGCCTCGAACTCCTCCGTTGCGTCGCGGCCGATGTTGGCCAGCAGGACATCACGGCCACCCGGGTGGTCATCGTAAAACTTCGTCACATCGTAGACGGCGTTGTTGATGATGAACCACCCGTTCTCCTTAGTGTTGTGCTCCGCCACCTGGGCCTTGGAGTAGATCGCGGACATCGTGGATCCTTAACGAGTTCCGGTTTTCAGCGAGGTTTTTTTTTTTGTTGTGTGTGTGGTGATGGTGCTCTCCTCTGTCTGCTTTAAGTGCAGGTGTAAGAAGGAGTTAACGGATAGAGAGGGAAAAGAAAAAAAAGGTGATGAGAGGAAAAGATGCGAGAAAAAAGAATTCTGTACGTGATGCAGCGCACAACAGAAAAAAAATCCAGCAGCATTAGCAAAAGAAATGTTAGGTGGTGAGAATCAATGAAAAATTGAAAGAGTGAGAGAGAGAAGGATGGGGGAAATCAAAAAGGTGAGCAGAGTAGAGGTGGTAGAGTATCTAAAAGCCGACAACAACTAGAAAAACAAAAAAGAGGTTTTAAGTAGCAGTTTTTTTTCTCTCTCCTGTATGTCTTGCTACGATTTAAAGAGAAAACAATTAACCGGCAACTTGGACCACCAAGGTACGCAAGCTGAGATTCCTCGGGGTGTCTTCGATACAATCAGTATAATTTTCTTTCCTTTAATCCACGGCATCGCAGCGTGGATGTACTCCGTTCCCTTTCCACAATTTACCAACCTCTCCAGGAAGCCACATGTAAAAACAAAAGTGTTCTGCACGGTTGACGTTCAACACGGCTGTCGCACAGCACTGACGCCCTCCAGGTGTTTCGCCACCAGTGCAAAAGCTTCACGGTAGACCAGCGCACCAAATTGAAATGTTCGCTCGAATCCGCTGCCGCCGTCGGTGCCCAGCAGCGCCAGACAGCGCTCCCCTTCAATCGCACAGTTCACGTAGACCGTCACCGATGCGTCAAACCGCCGTGCCACGCCTCGCACCAGTTTCTGGCTCAAGCCAGAAGCAAAGACCGACTGGACGGTGGTGTTCGTACCTGCCGAAACGTCCTGTGGCCGCGCCGCCTCGAACTCCATCAGGGCAGAGGTGGATGTCGCACGTGTGGCGGACACCACCGAGTGCTTCACGCTGCCGCTGCTGCTGTTGGCGTTTGCTGCACCGAGTGTGAGTCCGACAGAGACGCTACAGGCGCCGAGGCGAGGTACGTGCTGCACCACAGGGCTCTCCGACACGTGCAGCCAGAAAAAGCGATCACCAAAGGCCACCATTTCAATAATCGCATTGGTGATGAAGACCGGCGGGGCCGCCCTCGAAGCATCGTCGGTGTTGTTGTCGGCCTCCTCATCGACGACATCGGTGGAAGGCGGTGCGACGTAGCAAAACGGCACGCGGACTGCGGTAACGGCTGGTGCAGGCATTTCGACTAACTGTGTGTGTGTGTGTGTGACGCGGTGGAGAAAACAAACTTCAGATGCTCCGATGGGGGTGCGTGATGGATGTGTGATGGATGCGTGATGGTGTTGAGAGGACCGGGAGGGGGAGGGGGAAGCCGTTTGAGGGAGTGC
Source organism: Crithidia acanthocephali (assembly GCA_000482105.1). Classification (NCBI taxonomy): domain Eukaryota; phylum Euglenozoa; class Kinetoplastea; order Trypanosomatida; family Trypanosomatidae; genus Crithidia; species Crithidia acanthocephali. The sequence continues at coordinate 8,502 of AUXI01000315.1, read as the reverse complement.
AATGGAAAAGGCACGCAGCGAAGACGCACCAGACACCGCTCACAACGGCGGATTTCTCTCCCTACTCGATGGGGTCGAGCAGAGTTGGGATGCTTCCCTAGTGACGCTGCGAAAACAAAACGAAAAAGAAAAAAAACACTACAATGGAATTTTGCAAGCAGCGTGGAAGCGAGCATCAAAAAAATAAGAGAGCGCGTTTCGGCCTTGGAAAGCGAGCATTGCTCCACAGGACTGCACAGTAGCGTTGCCTTCGAAGTCCTTGACGATAACAGCCTGCACGTACACAAAGGCAAACACAAAACAAAAAGCGCAACGGCAGTCTTAAAGAAGAAATCCCAACGGTGAGTATAGAAGAAACCGCAAACGAAGCATGAGAAGATCCGCAGTAGTGCAGTATGCAGATTCCATCAGACGAGAGAAAACAAACAAAGAGTAAAATAAAAGGAAGGCCTCTAATTTCTTTTCTGTGTTCCAAGGAGGCACCTCCCTTAGACCCGCTCATCACCGCTCGACCAACCGGCTGCGGCATCATCGTCGTCGTCTGAGGAGTCGAATGCCTTTTTGCCTGGCGAGGACGGACTTGCAGTGTTGCGGCGCTGCTGCTGCTGATTGAGCAGGTCAGACACGAAGTCCGCGCCGTCGCCCAGCCCACTCGCATTGCCGCCGCGGCCCACGCCACCCAACTCCGCAAACAACGCGCCGGTAGAGAGGATGTACGCCTCGCGTAGCAGCTTGAAGTTCGCGATCTTATCCAGCTCGTGCGAGATGTGCTTGAAGAAGAGTCGCTCCAGACGCTTATCAATCGACAAGATGCGCTTTACGCACTCCTCGTCCTTCATGAGTTCGTAGTCGCACAGCTTGCGGTACGCAAACATGAGCACCGAGCACATGGCCGGTATGACGGCGTCGTACGACGGCGACGCAGCGGTGTACTCGAGGTGGCGCTGATTCAAGAAGAGGTACTTGATCTGCGCATCCAGATCAGTGGAGGAAGTGGCGGTGGCGGAGGCTGTCGCCGTCGTGGCTGCACCTGTGAAAGCCGGTGCATTGCTGCCCATGCCCGGTGACGCTGGCACCACGTCCGCTCCTTCGATGTCCATGGCGGTCTGCAGGAGGGCTTTAAGGTTTGGGGAGAGGTGCTGACGGAAGTTCTTGAGGTTGCGCTGCGCGAGTGCCTTCGTGGCCGCACCGCCGGCGTAGGCCACCTCCAACTCCACCAGCAGTCCGTAGAAGCACTCCACGAAGTCTTCCCCACCAATCGGGATTAACAGTATCTCCGCCAGCGAGATGGCCAGGGCGGCGTAGCAGGGGAGGTAGTAGCGCGACCAGTCGGATGCCGAACCGCTGCGCTGCTGGATGGCCGCTGGAGCATTTGCGATGGAGATGGACAAGTAATCTCCGTTGCTGCTGCCCGCTGGGTTGGGTGCACGGAGGCTCGAGTTGCTGAGGGTGGAGGACCCGCCAGCAGCAGCAGCAGCAGCAGTCGCGTCTTGTGGAGGCGCACTCTGCTCGTCCACAGACGCGCTCTTCGGCGAAGCGCCGGTCCCTCGCTCCACCGGCAGCTGGATCACACCGGCCCGACTGTACTCCACCCGGTCAGGTGGCAGACACGCCTCGGCAATGTTGAAGTACTTGCCAATCTCCGAGAGGTTCAGCTGCACGGTGTTCATCCACAGCGCACCCTCCTCGCTGTGCAGCTCGGTCAAGTACTCCAAGTACTTTACCCGTTTGTTCACGGCGAATTCGGTCAGTGCGGTGCGGCCCTCCACACCCTTGATCTTCAGCGCTTTCTTCAACATGCGTACAGAGGAAAGAAAAAGGAAAACAGCGTGCAGATATATATTTAAAAAAAAATGTCAGGAACCACCTGTGTGTGGGTGTGTAAAGAATCCTGGAGAGTCTGTTTCGATGGTGCGCACGTAGTGGAACTGTGAATAAAGGAGACAGCGACAGTGAATGTTGTGGTGCAGACGGTGTACCGCAACCGTGCGATGCGTTTTAATACTCTTGCTACGAACAAATTTAAAACATAGAAGAAACAAAAGGGCAATTGCAGGAACAATGAGAAGGGGCAACGCGAAAAGATAACACGCATCCATTTTGGTTTTTTTTTTCCAAACTTGAAGATGCATTTTGGTCGCGGCGCCTCGAACGAGTCCAATGAAAGGCATCTTTCCTCTATTGCCTCATTTGTGGAAGTGACACAGCTTCCCTTGTTTTGTTTTTTTGTGTGGGCGTGTCGTCGTGACGGATCATACTCACCACGACTGCATCAGCTTTCCACTAAGTCTGCATAAATGTAGTTTTTTTTGGTTGGAAGAAAAAAAAAGAATTACGACGCAGTTTGAGACGGTGGAGCGGATCCTATCACCGGAATAAAGCGTCATCTGCGGGAATGGCCGGACGTACAACTTTGCTTTTTCTTTGTTTCAGTGACGAGTAAAGAAGAAAAACGAGTACAGATAACAGAAACAGCGACGCCATCGAGATCGGAGCAAGAAGAGAAAGACAGAAAGCGCGCGTCATAGTTGAAACACGGTTTCGAAATAATAATGATAGAAAAAAAGATCGTTTGAGTGGTGAGGTTCGATACCATCACTCGTGTGGACAAGAGAAAGGTGGGCTGCGGTGAAGTTGAGCAGCGCCGTCGTGAACCGGCCGTCTGGAAAAGAAAGAAAACGATTGATGAAAACACACCTCACTGGCGCGTGACGATGCCTGACGACTCCCTTTCCTCTACACGCGAAAGAAAAGGAAAGAAAGATTAGCTTTAATTCCAGGAAAAAAAGAAAAAAAACGCAAGCCACTGCTGAATTGGTAATAGAAAAGAAAGGAGGGGAAGCGTTGTTTGTACCTCAGAGACAAAGAAATAAACGTGATTTCAGCAAAATAGAAAGAGAAAAAAGGCAATTCGTTCAAAACTGCTGAAGAAGAACAAGAAGGAAGAAAAACACTCTATGCATTTCCCAGTCTCTTCGATTGTTACGAAGAGCAGATGACAAATGCTATTATTTAAGTCAACGAAGACCGCAACAGCAAAAAAAAAAAAAAGAAGCCTGACAACAGAGAGTCCGAGAGTCAGAGAAGAAACAAACGGGCATAAACACCATGCACTGCCACTGGGCAATACTTTAATTGAAAAAAAAAAAAACGTTGTCACGTTCAGAAAAAGAGTCCAGAGGATGGAAAGAGAAGCTTCGACGACCGGAATAGCGTCTCAGCGACAAACACTTCAATCAGAAAAAAAGAAACACACAGTGTAACTATCTACAGTGAATTTTTTTATTATTTTTTTTTTGAAACAACGTTCGAAAAGGCTTGGGGGAAAAGGATTTAATTATACACGTGCGCTGATAGTGGAACAAGAGAAACTTTTGAGTGCTGCGACTCCGGGAATCTGACCCGGAGCTTTGTTCGGGAACGGTCGTCGTTCTTCTGCCGATCGAACCGCTAAAAAAAAGAAAAATAGTAAAAGAGGGGTGGAGAAAGGTACTTTAAAACAAATCCACCCACTACTTTAGCGTGAATAAATGGGATATGAGAGTAATAAGGGGGAGAAAGAGAAAGAGAAAGAGAGAGAGGAGAACCTCCGCTAAAAACAAAAAGAAAATGAAGGAAAACAACAAAAAAAAAAGAACAGTCTCACACTTTTTTTTCGTTTTTAGAGCTTATAACCGAGTGACGGATGAAAGGGAAAGAAAGACGATGATGAAAGTAAATATATAAAAAAAGGCCCGTTATCTATATATGTGTGTGTTGTTGTTGAGGTGTTGTACTCGCACTGCAACAAAACGCGTACGCTAAAGAAAAAAAAAAGAAAGAGAGAGAGAGAGGAAGGGGACTCCAGAAAAAGGGAAACTTCGGTAACAAATACACACCCAAAGAAATGAAAGCAAAAAAAAAAATGAAAAGTCTAAGAGCTGCAGAAGTACGGCATAAAGAGCAGTTCCTCCACTGTGGGCCGTGACTCCGGGTCCAGCCGCAGACACGCAGCGATGACTTCACGCGCCTCGCGCAGCCGCACCAGCCGCGGGTCCGCCTGCACAACGATGTCACCGCGGATAACGCCTTGAAGAAACGCGGGGGCGGGGAGTGCCTTGATGGTTGTCGCACGCACACACATCAGCGGTGTGGGCATCGAACTGGTGGCGGCGCCGGCGTGATGGGAAGCAGACGCGGCAGCGGGCGGTGGGGATGGTGAAGCAGCAGCGAGTCCGCTGGCGGCCTGCACGGCGTACGGTGACACCTGCCCCATGGAGGACGCAGCAAAGGAGGAAGGGGGAGGCGTGTGAGGTGGCACTACCACGGCGGCAGCTGCAGTGTCATCTCCCACAGCACCACAGCTGTGCACCGAGACCGAAGGCAGGAAGCGCGCACCGTCGTTGACGGGTCTGAGAAAAGGCTGTGGTGCGTGCATGCGTTGTGGCTGTGATGGCAGTGCTACCGGTGGATAGAGAGCCGGGCAGCTGCTGCTGCTCCTGCACGCCTCAATCTGCGTGTCGTGCGCCGCGTAAACGGGTGCCCCGGTGCAGCTCCACACCCACGGCAACTGCCCTGTCAGCACCTCGTACAGACTCAAGCCAAAGGACCACACGTCACTCTTGCGAGTGGGCGGCTCGCCTCGTGCCACCTCAGGGCTCATGTAGAGCGGCGTCCCGCGGAGCTGATACACATCACCGGCGAGCTCCACGACTCCGCTCGTCTTGGTAATACTGGCGCCGAAGTCGCTGATGCGGCAGCCACCGTCGGTGGCCAGCAGCATGTTCTGCGGCTTCACATCGGCATGCACGATGTTGTGGCTGTGCAGATACGCGAGCCCGCGCAGCACGTCGGAGCCGTACCGCTTCGCTACGGTGTCATGGAGGCCGTGTGGGAAGTGTCGAATGGTGTCCTGCAGCGATCCGCCCGCGAGCAGCTCCATCACGATAAACAGATAGTTGCCGACGTGGGCCCAGGAGGTGCAGTTCACGATGTACTCATTCCACAGCTGGCATGACGTGTTCACCTCCGCCACCACGTCCGCCATCTGCACATCACGTCGCGCGAGCTGAATGCACTTCACCGCCATAATCACGCCCTCGGTGGAGAAGGCTTTGTACACCTCAGAGAAGGCACCGCGGCCCACGCACTCCGGCACGAGCGTCCACACCTCCCCTTTCGAGTCGCGGAATGTATGCGGCGTCGCCTCCCCACACAGGAAGCTCTCCGCAATGCTGCTGCAGCCACCGCCGTTTTGGACGTGCACGGTGTCGAGCGAGGCATAGGAGCCTCCGCCAGCAACGTGCGGGGTGAAGGAGCAGCCGGAGCGCCGCAGCCGCTCACGCGGCAGCACAGGCCGAAGCGACACTGGCGTTAAAACGTAAGGTGACGTCTGCTGCTGCTGCTGCTGCTGCCATGATGAGGCTGCAGGATGGTGCAGCGAGTGCTGTGGTGGCACCAGCGGTGGCCCCCGCACCCCCTCCGCCTCTCCCTCCTCCGCCTCCTCCGCCGCCCGTGTCGGGTTCACGTCAAGGTGAGGGTCAGGGGCGGAGAGAAAGCTGATGTGCGGCACGGACGGCTCCAGGTCGTGCACCAGCAGTGGCCGGAAGCTTTGCGTCTGCGCCAGCGGCGTCACGTTGAAGCCGAGGGTCTCGAAGGGAGGCAGCTCGAAGCGGCAGTACCGCGGCCGGCGTGGCATCACGCTGAGAATTGTCTGCACAGCTTCCGTGAAGGCCGCACGCAACGTGGGGTCGATAGGCGGAAGCGTCAGCATGTGCGTCAGCGCCGTTTCGTAGAAACCGTTGACAGCGCGCATAAAGAGCTCGTGGTGCGCCGCGATCAACCCACGCTGCGCCGGTGTCAAGGTTTCCTTCGGCAGGAGCTGAAAGAACATGACGGCGCGGCGCGGAGTGCCGCAGCTGCTACGCGGGATGATATTGTCGAAGGGCAGGAACATGTACTTGCGTGTGTGCCAGGTCAGTGCGATGCTGTCCGTTGCGATGATGCGACCGAGGCTGAGGCCGTGCAGGCGAGCCCGCATAACGAAGTCAACGCGATCACCCGCGATGACACGCGCGTAGCGGTCGTGTGCGCCGCAGGTGCCAACGTAGATGTTGCCGGTGTCCAGCAGCAGCGAGGCGCGTCGCTTCTGCGCTGGGGAGAAGCGGGCGAAGATGCGCACCGCGCACTGCAGCGCGCGCTTCGTGTGCAGTGGATCTTCGCGGTGGGCGCCGAAGGACACGACGAGCACCTCCGGCCGGAAAACCTCCACGGTGCCGTTGTGCGTCAGGATGAGGTCGATGCAGGCATTCAAAAACGCTTTGATCTCGTCGCAGGCCAGCTCCAGGTTTGTGACGGCGTAGTGGTAGCTGATGGTCATGGTGGTGCAGTTGACGGTGCGAAAGGACGTCGTGCGTGTCAGCGTGGGGAAGTCAAGACGTGCGGCGCCGCCGTGGAAGAGGGTCGTCGACGGGGACAGCGGGGAGTCGTCTTGGCCATTCTCGTAGGCACAACGCGCGTACGAAGGCACGGCGGAGGACGAGGCTGTTGCTGCTGTTGCTGATGCTGCCGTGTGGATGGTCAGTTGCTTCTTCCGCTTGTCTTGCTGCTGCTGTGAAAGGAGAGCAGTGGCACCCTTCAAAAAGCCCTGCGGGCAGGCGAGCTGCGGTGGCTGCAAGGGTCGCAGCAACGCCGGTGGCTTCATGGAGGCTTCACGAGGACTCATTTCTCGGCACGGCGGCTGTGCACCGGTTCTGCGCGTGCCGTCGGCGTTCGCGGCATCGGCACGCTCATCCGCCACCGCCACCGCACCGTCGTTGACATCCGGCAACGCGTCGTCCTCCGCTGCGGCAGCCGCGGCTTCCCACGAAAGCGAAGACGGTGTCGTGTTATCGGACGACATGCGACTCGCTGAAGAATCCGCAAAGGCAACCGCCGCCGCCGCCGCAGCAGTAGCAGCAGCAGCCTCGCGCTCCGTCACGAAGACGCCCTGCGGTGCAAACGCCTTCAGCTCCGACAGCGCCACGCGGAGACTGTTGTAGGTCTCGTAGAGGTCCAGCACTTCCTTCACGAGCACGTTCCCCTGCGGGCGGCGGGCGCTCGTGGAGGCACCTGCGTCGTCCTCGTCTTCGATGATGCCCATCGTTGTTTTCTTCATTGAGAGACAAACAGCCTGCAGCGGCCGTGCGACGCGGTGCCACATAAAGTACGTCACAGACGACACAATGGCAAGAATGACGCCGGTGATGAGAAGGCTGATGACGTAGTCGGAGTGCGTGGTGGCGAAGAAGAAGGACTTGGGTGTGACGTCGCGGTACGCAATCAGCACCCCGTCCGACTGCTTCAGGAGCCCGTAGGACACCACATTGTCGCCCTCCATGCGAGCCGTGACGGCGTAGTTTGAGTAGCCCTCGTCGCCCAGCGGAAGATGCCGCACGGCGGGAAGCAACTCTGCAATCGCCTCGTCCGGCTCCCGCGTGCACGCTGCGTTGTGGACCTCGTCGATGTTGCGTAGGGACTGCACGGTGACCACCGACTCGGGTGTGATGCCGGTGATGAAGGTCGCATCCTCCGACGTCAAGTCAATGATGCTCACAACGGCATGGGTGCAGTAGCCGCCGGCACTGGAGAGTTCGCCGTCCACTGGAAAGCGGTACGCCCGCTCGCCGCTCGCGGTGCTCGCGGGAATGCTTTGGTAGACCAGGCACTCGTAGTAGGCCATGATGTACTCCACGTGATGCTGCCCGCACGTCACGGCATCTGTTCGATTGGAGTACCGCGTCACCTGTGGCGTCCAGAGCCCACTTCCGTTGTTGAACTGCGGCTGGCGCAGCATGCGCTCGTGCAGACTGTAGTACAGCGCAGGCTCGGCCACCGTGCGAATCGCACTGTACTCAAATGGACAGTTCGGGAAGGTGCTCGCGACGTAGTCCGTCACGGTGCCATTGGATCGGTAGCACGTGGTGCCGTAGCGATAGCAGCCGGCGGTGTGGAAGGTGTTTTCCGCGGAACTCCACCACACCTCCTCCTGCGCCAGCAGCGCGCTGACGCTCTTGGGCGGTCGCAAGATTTGAAAGGCAGCGTCGAGCTCCGACAGCGGCGCCGCCATGTTGTGCCGGGAGGCGGACGTGGCGGTGTGCTGCAGGGTGTAGCCGATCCGCGTGGAGGAAACCGTGATCGTGCTGATGGCATGGATGGTGGACTGCACGTAGCGGCTGAGGGAGACGGAGGCGATCTGCAGTGCCACCTTAGTGGCGGAGTCACCCATGCGAAGGCTGAAGACGGCACTGCCGCAGAGGAGTGTCAGGCACACCAGCACGGCGTACCCGATCAGCAAGGCTGACATGGGGAAGAGCATCTCTGCCGCCGCGGGACGATAAACCGTGATTGTGTGCGTGTGTGTGTGTGTGTGTGGTGGTGTGGTGGGTGGGTAGTAGTACGTACGTTAGTAGTACGTACGTCGACCGGACCGGTCCCGTAACCGTAAGTCGTTCGGGTTAGGGTAGGTAAGGGAAAAGGGGGAAA
>AUXI01000314.1:0-25443 GCA_000482105.1 Crithidia acanthocephali | reverse complement strand
CTAAGAGAGAGAAAGACAGTGTGTTTATAGAGGTACAAGAAACAAATAAGCTAAAGAGGACGCTGAAAGATTAGATGGTCCGAAAATGGACGATGAAACCACTAATAGAAGAGAAAGCAATGCCCTTGCTTTGTTTAAACAAAACATGGAAAGAAAGACCGAATGAGAAAACAAAAAAAGAATCTCGGAAGCTGCTAAAAACAGATTGAAAGATGATCAGCAAGAAGGAGGGGGGAAAACTAGAATTTACATGAGCATATAAAACAAAAACAAAAAAAGAGAGAAGGGAAAAAAGTAGGTTGAGATGCTTTCGACAAGTTCAAGAGAGTTACACTAGTTTACATCGCTTTCAAAATAGGGTATCAAAAAAAAAAAAATGTCAACCGCAGATGAACACGGAATGAACTGGACATACATTAGAATCAGAAAGACCGCTGAAGAAGAAAGAAAAGAAAAAGGCGCACACGCTCTGTTTGAAACTAAACATATACAAGAACGTTTCTCGCAGTGTGTTGTTCAATGATAATAATAGTAAAAAGGAAACTAAAGTAATAAATAAAGGACATGAGTGCAAGCAAACAAGCAAATCAAAAAGAGAGAGGGAGAGCAGCTATCGCATCAGTCTACGCCTTCCCACACACCGGCCATGTCCGTCTCCTCCAACTCCAGACGCTCCAGTGCCAGCCGGCCACGCGCGCGGTAGCGCCGCAGCATCGTGTCTGTCTTCAGGTGCGCCATTGCATTCGCCAGCCGCAGCTGCTGCACCACGTACGCCTGCCGCGCTACCCCATCCCGCTTGTCGATCGTCTCCATATCTGCCAGCAGCTGCGCGCGGCGTCGCAGTGCCTCCTCCTGCAATGGACGCATGCGACACGGCCGCAGCCGCGCCTCCTCGCGGGGAATCGCGGTAATCGCGAAGGTGCTCGTGAGGGCAGCCGGGGCTGCCCCACCGCCACCGGCGCGGCACGTCTTGCGAAGACGTCGTGGCACGCCGCTGTCGTGTACGCCGCCACCGCCGGCGACGCCGAGTTGCGGCCTCGACGAAGCAGCCAGCATTGACGCTTCCCCGAAGCAGGGGTTGGCCGAGGCGGCAGCGCGGTCGCGGAGCAGCAAGACGGATCCTCCACCACCACCACCGAGTACCGCCGCTGCGGCGATCGAGGCATCACCGAGTATTGTGGGCGTGCCGGCGGCAGCCGAGACGGGCAGCGGCGGGAGTAAACTGGAGAGAACTTGCTGTTCATGGATTTCCTGCGATGGCCCCGGTCCACGCAGCGACTGCGACAGCGCCGCCGCACTCGTCGTGCCGGTGCCCGGGTGGGCTCGCTGGTGCTGCTCCGCGCGCAGGCTCGTGCTGAGCAGCGCCTCCTCGCGTCGTTTATCGCGGGCGATGCTCAGCGACTCCCGCAGCAGCGAGAGTTCCTCGCTCGACAGCGTCAGGGCCAGGCACGTGGAGGCGTACAGCTGGAAGAAGGGCGACGTGCAGCCTTGGTAGGTCTCTCCAATGCCGCGCCGCCGCAGGTAGGACGCCACGGACTGCCCCATTGCCGACTGCGAGGCGGCCGCCGCGTTGTCTAACCCGGATGTGAAGGGCGAGATGAAGGGAATGGTGGCCGTGCCGAGGTTCGGCTGCTGCTGCTGTTGCGCGCCAGCAAGGGCGGCTTCGATTGGTAGCATCGACGCCGCCCTCGGGTTTGCCGCCTGTGGGGCCACCATTCGCTCGAGACCCTGTACGGCGGGCATCAGCGCCTGCATCGCCTGCACGACCGACGCGTTCGACGTGTCCATCAACCCATTCCACAGGGGCTGCTTCAGGCTGGCGTCGTTGTCCAGTGAGCGATCTGGAAAGCCGAAGACGGCGTCCAGGAGTCGCTGCTCCTGCCGCTGCTGCTGCGCCCGCAGTGCTTCATAGACGAGGGTCTGTTGATAGGGCAGCGACTCCGCCAACGTGTTGACCAGCTTCGACGCTCGCTGTGCCGCAACGCTGGTGGGTGGGATGGCCACGACTCTGCCGTACAGCCCACGCCAGGGCTCGCGGGCGAGGAGGTACAGCGGGGGAGAAAGGTGCGACCTTTGCCCATCCCCTCGCTCATCTCTGCTCCGCTGCGCTGCAGCACCGGCACGGGCACCGTTGGGCGTCGTGTTCCTTGACCCGGGCGAACTCCCGTGGTGCTCCTCATCGTCGTCTGCGTAGAAGCTGTCGTCCTGCAGCGCAGCGGCGGCGGGGGAGGTGTAGAGGGAGAAGTCTGCGTTGCGCAGGGCCGCCGTGGTGGACGGGAACCACCACGACGAGACGCGCAGCGACATCGCCAGCCAGTACTCCGTGATGGGGGCGGGGCAGGTGCAGAGCGGGTAGGAAGAGAGCAGCGAGGCGGCTGGCGGGGAGGCGGTGGAGGGCAGTCGTGCAGGGCCCTCTGACGAGCCGCCGAGCGCACCACCACCACCACCACCACCACCACCACCACGGTGATGATCTTCACCGTTGCCTTTGCTGTTGTTTTTGGTGGCGTACCGTTCAGGCGACGGACTTCGCAGACCGTCGCCCTGCTCTCCGCCGGACTTTGCCCCGTCGGCGTTCCGCTTCTGCATCACGTCGCGCAAGGCACCGCTGCTGTTGCTGTTGCGGTTGTGCAGTGCCGCGTGGTTGAGCTCCGCCGCCAACGTGACGAGGCTCTTGTCGTTCTCCGCAAATGCGCTGGTGCGATACAAGTCACGGGGATCAGTGCGTAGCGTGGCGCTGACACCGCCGGTCTTCCCGTTGGTCCCGCGACGGCCAGCGGCAGCGGTGCCGCGAGAAAGCGTGGAGGACTGCCGCTGCAGGCCAAACGACGAACCACACGGTGGTGGCAGAGGTGTGGACGGTGTCTGCGGATCCTCATTTTTGCGGCCCCGCGACACGCCGTGGTGGTTGCGGTTCGTCGCCCCGGCACTGCCGTGCGCGTCAGTGCAGCCAAAGATGCTATTTGGCTTGCGCCGCTTCCGCTGTTGCGCGCGTGCGGTAGCAACACCACCTGGTGCGGTGGACGCCACCGGAGAAGGCAAGACGCTGGCCTCTCCATTGACCGTGACGGTCGGCAGCGCTGCAGTCGACGCGTCCAGCATCGGGAAGCTCGGCGCCACATTACGCTGCTTGCTGCTGCTGATGTTGCTGCCACCATTGTGGTGCTTCTTGTATTTCGTCTCTTTGTTGCCGCGAAGCTTCGACGACACGTGCCTTTCTTTGCCGAAGACAAAGCTTGGTTTTGTCGTAAGTGTGTTCGGCTGCTGCTGCGGCTGCTGCTGCTGCTGCGACTGCGATTGCGGGGTCTCGCGGAAGCTGGTGAAGCGGGAGACAAGCGACGTGATGGAGTGCGTGCTGATCCCCATGGCGTCGTCATCGTCGGGGTTGAACGTGGTGCTGGGATTGGCGCAGGACAGGGCGGCGAGGGAGCCGCGGCGGCTGTTCTGCAGGCCACTCCGGATGCGACGAAACGTGCCGTGCGTGCCGCCACCATGTCCATTGTGATGGTTGTGGTGATGGTGGTGCGGATTGTTGTGCGTCGGGAGGCGGTGCCGTCGCTGCAGACGGGCCATGCGGCGCTCGAGTTCGTTGACGTGCTGCGCCGCGGCGCGGCTGTACCGATCAAACTGGTGCGCCAGCCGGAACTCTGCGTTGGCCACGACGTTCTCTAGGTCCAGCGACTCTTCCTTTACGGCCCCGATGACGTTGCTGCTGCTATTGTTGTTGTTGTTATTGCTGTGCTGCGGTGTCGCTGCGGCAGATGTTGGTGTGGTGGTGGCGTCGGGTCTTGAGCGACGGCTTGCGGAGGCTCGCGCAGTGTTCCCTGCCGCCGTGCCGGGCCGAGAGGAGGCGGAGGCGAAGAGGAGCTGCGTTGTTTTGCTCCCTTCCGAATCGTCGCCCGGCGTGAGTGGACTCCGTGGGAGAGGCTCCTGTGTTTTGCGCTGCTTCTGCAGTCCCAGCGCCGCGAGCTCGCGCTTCTCCGCCGCCGTGCGCATCTCCGCCGCTGCGTCGTAGTCTGCCTGCGTCGGCGCCGGCCAGTGCCGCGTCTGCACGTGCGTCGTCACAACGCCGTGACAGCAGTACGACAGCCACTGCACGACGTCGGTGCGGAACTCGTCATCGAAGAGGCCGGCGTACACGTCATTTGGAAACAAAAGACGCAGGTGTAGTACGTGGCGTGGGCTACGGCGACGAGGAGGCTGTCGAGGATAGAGTCCTTTGCGGCGGGGGAGGCGGCGGAGGCGTGGAGGCCAAAAGCCGTCAGCTGCGTCAGGTTGACGGAGATGCGCGACGTTGCGTGGTGCGCGTCGTCGACGCCGTCGCTCTTGACACTCAAGACACTCGCGGCCTTCGTGTTGCGCTCCTTCGGGGACGTGGCGGCTGCGGCAGTGCCGACGGCCAGAGCGGAGTCCGCGGCGCACGGCCCTGCCGCTGCGTGGGTGACCTGCACGCAGAGGTTGCGGAAAAGAATGGCCATCTGCTTGTACAGCTCCTCTTCATACAAACACAGCTCTACGTACTTGCTGTGCAGCAGCCACAGCTCCTGGTAGACGACGTGCAACGTCTGCAGAGACGCCAGGGACGGCAGGATGCTGAGCCGCCGCTGCGCCTGCTCGTAGCTGGAGAGCTCCAGCGAGGAGTGCTGGTTGCGGGTGAAGGAGTCGTAGCTCGACGCGGCGGCGGCGGCGGCGGTGGCGGTGTGTGCGTGCTGCAAGAGGTACGACCACTCACCCGTCAGCAGTGGGAAGAAGGCGGTGTACGAGAGCGGCTCCGTGAGGTTCACGTAGTGCGGGCCATCCCGTGCGCCGCCGCCGCTGCCGCCGCCGCCACGCCCCTGGGGTGTGGCTGTGGCACTGCGACCCAGCATGCCCGGCATCCCTGGCAGCGTTGACGAGTGCTGCGCCTCCTCCTTCGCCTTTTCCCTCTCCCGTACTTCTTCGTAACGGAAGCACGTGAAGAGCTCCGTCAACAACTCACCCAACACATCCAACGTCGGCAGTGTGTCGCGCGACGAGAGTGGAAAGACGTCCGCGAAGGCCTTCGACAGACGGCGGTGGCCGTCCACCAACGTTTGTTCCCGCTGCGCCTTGCGACACCGCAGCACCACAAACCAGACAAACGCCACAAAGAAGCGGCACGTCATCGTGTCGGGTGCGTCGAGGATCCCACGCAGGGCCAGCAGCTCGCGGAAGCGGTGCTGCAGCGCCGGTGTTTCGCGCGGCAGCAGACGCTGCTCGATCAACTCCGGCAGTGTCCAGCCCATCAATGTTCTGAACTGCGCGGTAGGCAGTAGAATATCCGGCACACCGCACGCCGCCCCCGCCATCGCCGTGTATTGCTGCTGCTGCTGCTGCTGCTTTGGACTGCGCGGCCCGCTCCGTGGAGTGGAGATGGACTGACTGCTCATCTGCGCCGACTCGCGATAGATCTCCTCCAGCGGACGGAATGAGAAGAAGAGGGAGAAGAGCGATGGCGAGTCGTGGGTGTTGCGTTCGTAGCGCCGCGCAAACGACTCGGCGCGCGTCCGCTGATCCGCCGCGAGCTCCGCACGGACGTCCTGCTGCAGCTGCCGCAGCAACGTCGTCATCGCGGCCGCCTTTGCGGGGTTGCCGTGCTCCGCGTTGTGCGGGCGGCTACGGTGGTCGTGCGGCGCGGCGGCGGCGTCGAAGGTGGCGGTGTCTTCCATCGACACCGGCAGCACCGCCGCCGGCACAGATGTGAGAAAGAAGGCAGTGCGATCTTCGTCGTCATCGTCGCCCGCGTCTGCGCACGACCCGCGATGTAAATCCTTGGAATTGATATTGTCGTTGTTGTTGTTTTGATTGTCGCCATCCATCTCCGCAGAAAGCGGCAGCGGCAGCTCTGCCCGTCCGGCTGGGTGGAGTTTGCTGGACGTGTCTTTCTCCACAAACGTTGACGCGCGTGTCGCGTCGAGGGTCGAGGAGGTGGTGGCGGTGGAGTCGGTACCGGTCACGGACGACGCAGTGGTGGCCGGCTCCGCAGTGGCCCGCGACGGCGTCCAGGTTTCGTGGAAGAGCAGCGAGGTCGACGTGTCGCCGGACGGCATCATGGCTGACGCAGCGGTCTTCGACGCCTCTGCCGACTGCCCATTCAGAGAGAAGGAGGAACGGTGACGGTTGACGTGGTGAAGGTGGTGGTGGTCATCGTTGTCTTTGTGAGACTGGAAAACGTGCGCGGCGGCTTCGTAGGACGGCAGTACAACCGGAGAGGAGGAGAGGTTGGAGGAGGCGGACGGTGACAGCTTGTTGCTGCGCGGCGCCTCCACGATGAGCGGCAGAGACGGACGGCCGTTGAACGTGTGACGGCCCTTCTCGAACGCGTTGTTGTTGTTGTTGTTGTTGTTGGCGACATAGTGGTTCGCGCTGGCGGCACCGGCAGTGGCAGCAGTGAACGCAACCGTGTTTTCCGTGCGGTCTTTCCGCGATTCCCCTTCGGTGGTTTTGGGTGAAGGCGAGCGGCGTTGGGTGAGGGCTGGCAGGTTGGTTGCCGCGGCAGTGCTGCCAGCCACTGTGTTTGCGTGGTGCGTGGCACTCGCCGCCGCGGCAGCGCTCGCCGAGGTGAACGTTTCCACGTGGCCATCCGCGTACAGAACACGTGTGGTCCCGTGGAAAGCGTGCCGTAGCAGCACGGAGGACGACGCCGCGGATGCGTGGAGGACAGCATTCCTCGCAGCAGCCGTAGCAAGTTTTTTCTTCGACGTCCCCCGACCGGCAGATGCAAGCGCAACTGCTGTGGACTTCTTCGCGGATGCCTCCACCGCCACCACAGCCGCACCAGCAGCGGTGGCCGCTGACGGTGGCGCAGGTGTCAACGCGGCAGCCCCGTGTGCGGCACGCTGCGATGCCTCCAGCCGCTCCGCGTTCGCTCGCACCTGCCGCCGGTTGTGCGCACCGCCTTCGTACTTATTGGGCCCTTGTGCCGCCATCGTCGTTGTGGTTGACTTCGGCAGCAGCGGTAGCACAGGCGCGGAGGCGCGCTTTGGGCTGGAGGGAATCGTGCGTGTGTGAAGTGAGATGTGAGGAGTGGAGAGGGACGCGGCGTAGGCTGCGTGATGTGCAGTGCCACTGCTGGTGTGTGGGTCTGAGAGAGGGCCATCGTGGAGCTTGGTGGTGGTGGCGGCGGCAGTCGACGGCGACCACGTTGCGGCTGCTGTTGCTGCGTTATCAGTAGACCAGTTCATAATCTGTGAGTTTACATAGGGGGAAAAAAGGAACAGAAAGATATACAATTGACGGGCGTGAAAAAGAAAAAAGTGAAAACAACAACAACAAAATAAAGGGTGTGTGTGTGTGTGAATTTATTTAATAATAATAATAAAAAAAGCTAGAATGCAACGAGAAAAAGATTCGTAAAATGTTTTTTTTAGAGCGCTTCCTGTGATACTGCACGTGTGCACCTCCAGATCAGAATCAAACGGAGGACCTTGACGCAACAACAAACTCACGCGAACGAGAACACAACAACAACAACAAATAAAGACCAAAGAAAAACTTCGTTTTATTTTTCCTTTTTTGCGGTGGTTGGGTTGACAATACACGCTAACTGTGTCTCGAAGTCACGTCCGGAGTCTGCGGAAACCGTAACGATGATCGAGGGAATGGAAGGGGAGAAAAGCGAAGAGTAAAGTGTTGGTGGTTTTCTTTGGAGCGTTTTTTACTGTTGCTTATCTTGATCGATCACACCGCAGAGAAGGAAAAAAAAAAAGAAGAAGAAGGCAATAAGGTGTAGCATAGAAGAGGAGGAAGGCAGAGAAAGAGGGGGAGAGAAAGAGGAGTAGCACGACTACGTAAGGGACAAAATGCGTCGATTCCAAGGCAGGACTGTGCAGATAAACGAAACGGTGCCAAAACAGCTCCGGACTTGCTACTTCACGACACCTGGCAGCACTGTGGTACACTTTTTTTTTAACTTGTTTAGAGGGGATATTGCGGTTGTACTAAAAAAGTCAACACTATCGTGTTTTTTTCTCTTTTTTTGCTTGCGTTACTCGAAAAGATGAAAAAAAAAGCACAGCAGCTCTCTTTTTTCTTTTTTTTTCAAGGACAGGCGGAGGTGATGAGGCAACGTCTGCGTCCAACCTCTTCTTTCTTTTTTTCCCTCTTGTTGTAGATTGAATTCTAAAGGGCATAAGAATTCCCTTCACTATTGTCAGATTCGTTCGCAAATACAGAGAACGAAATGAGCTGTTAAAGGTCGAAGAAAACTCCACGAAGAACGAAAGAGAAGCAAAAATAAAAAAGCGAGAACAAGACATCGTGTGCACCATTTCTCTCGTCATTGTAACAAAACGGTTCCCACACGGGAATGCACATACACACACATCAGACGCACCAAGAAGTGGGCGAAGCTCCAAACACACGACAAGGCAACCAACAGAAGGCAAGAAAAGGAAGAAAAAAAGAAGAAAAAGGCGTCTAGAGCAGCTACTAGAAAAGGGGAAAAGTAAAGAAAACAGACAGGTCGAAAAAGAGAGGAAAGAAGAGGCCAAATCGTCAACAGCAACAAAGCGCGCACCTCTTTTTTTTCCTTTCCTGGACTTTTTACACGCGGCTCGTCATGTGCTTCCACTCCGACTCATCTGCGTATTGCATCGGGATCTGCCACGCCGTCTTCGCTCCATCGCGGTTCACCAGCGGCTTCCAGTTCCAGAAGCGATCGTAGCGGCTGAACTTCTCTCGCATCTCCGGCCGCATCCACTGGTCCAGATAGATGTCATCCTCCTCCAGCACCGGCACCGTTGGCTGGTTCAGCACGACGTTCTTGAAGTGCGACCAGCCCGGCTCCGTGCCCATCGCACGGTAGCAGCCCCAGAGCGTGTACCAGCTGTAGAAGAACATGATGGACCAGGCCAGCCAAAACGTCGGCTTCGTCGTCATGTTCAGCCGCATGCCGTACTTGCTCGCCATCTCATCCATCGTACTCTCCCACGATTCCTCGGTCATGCGGATACTCTCCTCACGGGTGTACGGAAACTTCGGGTCAAAGATCTCCTTCGGGTACTCGAACCACTCAATGTGCGGGTTAAAGTCCATCGGGAGGACGGGTTCGTTGTGGCTGATCGACGGCGGCGGCGCAGCGCCTCCGTTGCTCGGGCGGATGTCTTTGAACTCCCCCGCGATGCAGCGGGCGGCGCACAGCAGGACCGGCACGCGAGCCGCGGTGCGCGCAGATGCACCTGCGATAGTGAGGCTGCCACGACGAAGCATTCTTTTTTTTTTTTGTTGTGTGTGTGGTCTACTATGGATGCTCTTGGTTTTCCGAAAAGAGAAGTAAGAAAAGCGGAAAAAGGTAAAAAAAAAAGCTGAATGCTGTGGGAAGACTAAAGAAACACAGACAGAGGATCTTGCCTGTCAACACACGTGCTACGGAGGTGGAAAGAAAGAAGGCCTTGCCGTCGACTATTTTCCCTCTCTTGATTGTCAAATCTTAACTAATTATTGCTACTACGCTACGTGTGATGTTGCGGATAAACGCGCTATGGAAGCTAGAGATGTAGGCGGACGATGCAAGAACCACAAATAAAAATTTTCGTTTTGACACACAAAAGAAGACAAGACGAAGAGAAGTGCTGTGCGACTACTAATGAAGGCAACAGCCAGTTCTCTCCTTTCTTGCCCTTTTCTTTCCTTTCTTGCGCTAGTTGTATGGTGTGTGTTCTCACCACTGCTCTGCGGAGATGCAGCGCGAGAAGAAGTGGAAAAGAAGAGAAGGGAAAAACGTTGGATGGGAGGAAA
This sequence comes from Crithidia acanthocephali, assembly GCA_000482105.1. Lineage (NCBI taxonomy): Eukaryota > Euglenozoa > Kinetoplastea > Trypanosomatida > Trypanosomatidae > Crithidia > Crithidia acanthocephali. Next base: position 15,687 of record AUXI01000314.1, on the reverse strand, counting down.
ACAGAGAGAGAGAGAGAGAGAGAGAGATGGAGAGAAACAAAAAAGAGGAAGACACAGACACCACAAGTACAGCTTGTTAGTGGTTTACACGGCTTAACAGCGATTCTACGCAGAACCTGCGCATCGAAAACGACAACAAAAAGAAAACCGACACAAGTAATGAAATAGCACACGCGCACACACAAACACACACACAAAGGGATTCGCAAGGAAAGGCGACAGGACAACACTACAAAGAACCCAAAGACGTTGACTTGTCCAGTTCATGAAGAAACAGTGAACGTTGAAGTCGATCCGCTTTTGCGAAGATGTTCCTTTTTTTTTTTTCTGGGGCCATTTGTAGGAGTCTACGGGAAAAGAATAATAGAAGAGAAAACTCGAAGATCTAAAGTTAGAGCAAAAGGAAAAAAGAATCTAAAGGAGCAAGGATAACGTCGAAGCAGAAGCCGCCATCGTTCACGCTCCTACGCACCAAGACGCGAGAACAACAACAACAACAACGATAACAGCAAATCCACAAGGTAAAGAACAAAGTAGATGAATCTAGAAAACACACAAAAACAAGACACTTTTCTCGACTTCGTCACACGATGTTCTGCAGGGCAGCCAACAGCGCCACCGGATCCTTTTTTAGACACGCCGCAATCGCCTTCGACCGCGCCTCCTCCATCGCATCGATCGCGTTCAAATTGCATTGAATCGCATGGGCCATCACCGCTGGACAGACGGCACACGTCGGCGGCGCCGTCAACGCTGACACTTCACCGGCTGACGTCGAGGCCTTGCCCTCCTCCCCTTCCCCCTCCGCAGACGTCGTGGTGTCGGCCGTGGACGCGGGAAAGACGCGGTGTACCACGCGCTGACGGCACATCAACTCCGACGCATCGCTGCTGTTCGCCACTGCGGGGAGTAGATGCAGCCGCGGTGTCGTGGCACTCGCATCTGCGTGTGCGGCTTCGCTGCCCGCCGCCCCGGTGGAGGAGTGGCTGGAGGAGGAGACGTCGACGCTCACGACGGCGGCACCACGAAATGCTTCCGTCATCGTCTGCTGGGCTGCGTGGAGTGTGTTCTGCAGCGGCAGGACCTGAGCCGTGAAAGGCGTAGCCGTCGCCGTCGTGGCATCTTGGACGGCAAGTACTGCTGCCGTTGCTGCTGCGGCTGCTGTGGACGACGCGACGGGTGAAGACGGAGCGAAAGGGTGTGTGGTGCTGGAGCTCTCTCCAGGTCCACGGTGGTGACCGCCATCGCGCGCCGGCGACAGGAGTGCGTGCACGGGAGACACGGACCCGCTCAGCAGCAGCATCGAAGAGGTGGGGACCGGCACCGGTGAAGGCGAGCCGTCCAGCCGCATTCGCTTGAGCTCTTGGTGTGTCGCCGCTGCATCTGCGACGGCAGCCACAGCACTGCTCTGCTTCGTGCTGGTGTTCTCCTTGACCACACCTTCCACCGTTTGTTCTGTCGTGTCGTCGAGCTCGGAGGCTTCCGTCTCTTCCCGCTGTCGCTTCGCCATCCCGAGCACAGAGGCCCCTGGCGACGCCGTCGGCGTGTTCGCCGCCCCGCCTTCGTGCTGGAGGTAGGCCAAGACACACGCACGAATGGACTGGACAGTGCACCGGTGGCGGTCCGCCATCAGCCGCACCCACCGCCACAGCTTCAACTCCTCCACAAATGCATTCCCGCTCAGCCAGGCAGCGGGGGTCATGGACGGGCCCAGCAGCAACACCACGTTGGCCGTGTTTCCAGCCGGTGACGCCACACCGCCGACCGCACGTCCCGCTCGTTCGTTTTCGTCGTCCGTGCGGAGATCGTGCGTGGCTGCAGTGGTGGCGGTGGCACGCAGCAACGCCGCCTCCTCCGTGCTCAGCGCACGGATCATCGCCAGGACGTGTTCGGCGTTGCGCTGCTGCGCCATGCTCGTCACCGCGCCGTGACGGTCCTCAGCCCCGCCTGCGGTGGGTGAGGGGGCCACCGATGCAGGACTGGACGTGTGCGACCGCGGCGTCGCGGAAAAGGGGAACTGCAGCAGCTGGAGGAAGCGCACACAGGTGTCGTGGTGGTGTGCGTGGTGTGCGTGCAGCTCCGCGGTGGTCAGCAACGGCACCGCAGCTGTTGCACTGACGTCGCTGGTGCCACTCATGGACGGCGATGTCGTTTCGTCAGGTAGGGCACCAGCGGAGGCGTGGAAGATGCCGTACAGCAGCAACCCAACGTCGTGGCAGGGGATGTCCTGGAAGGTGAGGTGTGCGCTCTCCAGAATGGCGTTGGCCCACGCCAAGATGGCGGAACGCGTGTACACGGTGGTGGACGATGCCATGGACGAAAAAAGAGCTGTGAAGGCGGAAGGGGGTTCGTGCTCAATGGTCTATGAGAGAAGAAGAAAAAAAAAAGATGCTCTGTTCTTCTCTTCTCCTTTTTTTGGGTGGTTTACGTATCGGACTGCCAGTAGTCGGAGAGTGGCGCTTCTGGAAAGTGATGTGCTTTTTTTTGAATCCAAAAAGGGGTGTATGCTGACACACACACACACACAATTAAAAAAAAAAAACGAAGAGACAAAAGTAGTAGTGAAAGAAAAGTGGTGGCAAGAAGATGAAAAAGGTCATTGGCGGTGAGAGGTCGCCGCAGCAGCCTCCGCATCCGTTGTTGTTGTCATCGTCGACACACACACACAAACACACACACACACACACGCAATTGCGTGTCGAGGCCGCGAGTGAAGAACACCGCACCACTGTATGACAGCTACGTCGAGACGATTGTGGTTTTGTTTGATGTGTCCACCTGTCAAGCATTGTACAATGATCTGTAAACTCAAAAACAACAACGAAGTGAAACGAAAGACACAAAGGTCTGAAGAAGCGGAAAAGAAAATGGATAAGAAGAGAAAACAACAACAACAACAAAAATACACAGTTCATTAAAATGAATCGTGCAACACAAAGTGCGCGCACCCAGGCACAAACAAAAAGGCAGCAAGGGCGAGAACGCTACCCACGATCGTAGAAAAAGAAAGTAAAAAAAAAAAACGTGAAGGATGATCACATCTCGCTGAAGATCTCCAGCAGCTCCGATGCTCCTTTGCGCTGTGACGGCTCGTAGGCGAGGCAGCTCTCCAGCACTCGCAGCATCGCCGGGTCAGCCGCCAACTCCTCCTTTTCCCCTTCCTCCTCTCCCCACTCATACACCGGCGGCGCGTGCAGCGTGTCCGTGAACGTGGCCGTCTTTTTGCGTGCCAGCGCCGCCGGCCTTCGTGGACGACCCATCAAATCCTGCTGATGCCCGTGTTGCTGTTGCTGCTGCTGTTGCTGCTCGAGCTGCACCTGGTTGTACTGCCGCTGAGCCTTGACGGAGAGGTTGTACGAGTTGCGCTGCACGCCGTACTGCCGCAGCTCCAGCACACCGGCCTTGCGCGCCTCCAGGAAGACCTTGTCATCCTGCATCATGCTGCGCAGCTCGACGGTGCTGGCGTCACACGTTTCTGACAGGCCCGCCCACGTCCACGGCACCTCGCCGGTCAGCATCTGCAGCAGCAGCAGGCCGAAGGCGTAGATGTCTGAGGCGGGGGTCGGCGCCGCCCCAGCGCTCACCTCCGGACTGCAGTACGCTGCGGGCATACGGGTCAGCTTCTTGTGCAACGCCGGGCTCGACTGCGCCCACTGGTACAGGTACACCATCCCCGTAATCTTGCAGTTGCCCTCGACGCCGATGAGAATGTTGTCTGGGTGCACACGGCCGTGCACGACGCCTCTGGTGTTGTGGAGGTGGTCCAGCGCACGCAGGACGGAGACGCAGCACTTACGCGCGGTGGTCAGGGCCAGGCGGCTGCCGAAGCGGCTGACGGTGTCGCCCAACGTGCGACCCGCCATCCACTCTGAGATGGCGTAGACGTGCGTCGGCGTGACGGCCATGGAGAGAAGTTGCAGCATGTTCGCTTGGCAGTAGCGGCGCGTCACGGCGTACATCACGTCCAGATCCACGTGCACCGGAGAGCTGTGCCGAACGTCTTCTGCATCCTCGACACTGTGCGCAGCTCCAGTGTCTACAGCCACCGCAGCTCCTTGCTCCGTGCCTGAGCGACTATGCGGCTGTGTTGGCGCCGTTGTGCGGCGCGTGTCTCCTGTCGTACTGTGGAGGCTGTCATCGCTCACCACCGCGTCCTCGTCCTCCTCCTCCTCCTCTGCCTCTTCCTGTCCTCGACCACGGCGGAGGAAGTTGGCGTAGATAGACATCCCCAAAGAATCCGACAGCTGCGGTGCAGCGCGCCCCGACACCGCGATGGGCGTCTGTTCGTGGTGCGAAAACACACGTGAGGAAAGCGTAGACGCGATGTGGCAGAGGGCATTCTTCACCGGCTGTGCGGCGTGGTGCGGTGCCGGTGTGGCGGCCGATGCCGCGGGTAGCGTCGTTGGCACCGTCACCACTTGCTTTGCTGCGTCGCCTGACGTTGCCGTTGTCGCTGCTGCTGCTGGTCCCGCAGACTGCAACGAGAGCATCGAGCACGAACTCCACATGGAGATGGTCTGCTGGGCGATGTTGACCGGGTACACCGCGATCTCGGCCATCGCCCCTTGCGAAGAGATGCCAAGGAAGGCGAGAGAGGTGTCGAGTCGCGCGGTGGCGGACGCGCCGCCGATGGGTGTGTTCGACAGCTGCCACGTCCGCTCCGACAGGTCCACTACACGCAACCCGATACCGTTGAAGTGCGTCTGCGCAGCCGCGATACGCTGGTCTGCACCGCCCTCGTCTCCGCCTTCTTCGCGCCTGAACTTTTCCGTTCCGCCGTCAACGCTGGCGTTCGTTTTCTTCTCGTCTTCATCGCACGGGGTGCTCAGCTGATCCAGCGAACACGCGTCGTCTCCCTTGCAGATGAACTGCTGCGGTTGCTGTTGCGGCGTACTCGCACTCGCAAACATAGGTAGTGACGCCGCTGCCGGGGCTCCTGCTGCGGCGCCCACAGACACGGTGGCTGCTTTGGTCGTGCAAATCGACGTGCCGCCGTTGGCACCGCCACTCAAGCCGACCATCGTCGCTATGGTGCTGATGGTGCTGGCGCTCTTCTCCGTGCCATGCGTGCGCTCGCTGAGCGAGGCAAGCGTGCTCGTCTCGCGCGTACTCGCAGACACGATGGAGGCCGACCCAGCAGCAGCAGCAGCAGTGGTGGTGGTGGTGGCAGACCGCGACTGCGCGCTGTTCCCGTCTCTCACCACGCGACTCGGCCCGCCAGTTGCCAGCCCTGACCGGCGCGTCGCGTCTTCCACGGGCTGACGCAGGTTCTCCCCTGAGTGCCACGGCGCATCCACGTCGTTGCTCAGCTCCCGCAGTGGCACCGGCAGTGGTGGTGCCCGCTGCGGTGCGCGCTGCTCCAGTGTGGGTGCGCTGGCACGCATCGGCGACGTCAGTGCCGACACCGCGACCTCGTTGCCGCTGCTGCTCATGTCATTGTTGTTGTTGTCGTCGTCGCTGTCGTCGCACGAGAAGCGACCGAGCAGCTCTGGTCGACCCGCAATCCACGGCATAGCCGCACCGAACGGCATCACCACGGGGTCACGGACGCGGGCCAGCTCATTAACGCACGTCACCGTCAACTCGTCCAGCTGTCGCGCCAGCTCGGTGGTGGAGAGGCCGGCTTTGTTGTCCGTCAAAACGCGCTCGTGCGCCAGCAGGTACTGGAAAACAATCGTGAAGGTCACGAAAGGGGTGCGGAGTAGCTGCTCGTAGAGCGGGCAGGCAGCCTCGAAGTTCCCTCGGATAAGGGTGAGGAAGGCCTCGTGGGCGAGTTGGCTGAAGCTCTCCCAGGCCGGGTCCTCGACGGAGCCGACGAGGACAAGGTACAGCACCAGGTTCGGCTTCCCGTGCTCCTCATCGATGGTCACCACATCCACCGGCAGCACACGGAAGTACTGCCGAATGAGCGGCACCGTCGAGTCCGTCACGAGAAAGCGAAAGCCGCACTGGAACTGTTGCTCAAACAGCAGCTCACTCGAGGGTCTGCCCCACACCACAACGCCCTTGTGCTCCGGCACACCGCACATGCCGACGTTGTAGACGCCGGTGTCGACCACAAACGTCATGTAGCGCAGCGCGTGGGTGGAGAGGCGGCTGAAGATCTCAATGCCGCAGCGGGTGGCCGTCACGGCGTGGTCCTTCGTCCGCACGCGCGACCCAAACGTCGCGTAGATCATCTCTGGCAGGAAAACGTCGAACACGCCGCCGTAACGGTGCACGCACTCCACCGTGGTTTCGAGGATCTCAGGAAACTGCGCCAGCACATCCGCCGCGTCGTCGAGGTGTACGTGAATGCTGAGAATTGTGCAGAGACTCTTGGAGAAGGAACGCTGCGGCGACGCGTGAATCTCACCGTGGCGGTGGCTGCACGCCCTTGCACGACTACGGCTGCGCGTGGAGACGTCCAGCTGTAAAGCGTGTTGCCGCAAGTCGTCGCCGCAATCACCACGGACGCTCAAATCCGGCGTGGCGCACGCCTCCTCGATGGTGTCCGCTGTGTACGGACTACAGCTGCCGTGCTGCGCGGACGTGTCCAGTACGTTCGGCAGCTGCACGGCAGAGGGCAGTGTGTTGTTGTTCCTGTCGTCACTCAGCTTGTCCGTGTGGGGTACGTCGCGGTGGTGCTGCGTCGCCGTGTCGTCGAGGGAAGGCCGTTCGGTGGAGGACACGGTGGTGGAAGACGGTGCTGCGTTCAGCAAGCGAAACAAAGCGTTGCTCGTCGGCCCTCCTTTGACTGCCGGATCGTGTGCCTCGCTGGGTTCCTTCTCCGCTGCTGCGGTCTTTCGCGACGGGCACAAAAGCCTCGCTTGCGTGACGCCCCCGCCGTGCAGCGCACCCTCGTCTCTCGTGCCCTCCTCTGCCACGGCCGACACAGACAAGTCATGTAAAAGCGGCACTGCTGCTGCTGCTGCTGCTGCCGCTGATCCGGTGGAGTCAGTGCCCGGTGGTTGACTGAGATGGTCGTTCGTGTTCGGCGTCGCCTCCTTCGAGCTGCCCTCCAGCGGGTTTCGACGACCACACATCCGCCGGTCTTGCTGCTCGGGTGTGTCGGCATCCGCTGGTGGCGGCAGACGTCGCACCAACGCCGCATTCGAAGCCGCCGGCGCGTCTGCGGTGCGGCTCGTCGTGGGAAAGTGGCCCACCGCCGGCACCGTCGCCGCGGCGACGCTCACAACGCTGCTGTGGGTATGCAGCGCACTGGAAGACGGACTCAGGCCCCACCCCCCGCTCTCCGAGAAGTCCGCCGATCGTGCTGCGGCCGCGGACAGGCACACCTCCAGTCCGCCCTTTCCACGTCGATCACCGCTGCTGCTGCCGCCTCCAAAACGGCCCTGAAGTACGCCGGTCGATTGAACGTTCACCGTGTGCGTGGCAGCGGCCGTGGTGGCGGTTGGCGTTCCACATGCGCTGAGCTTTGCGCTGGTCGGCGTGGCCAGCAGACGCAGCGCCGGTCCTGCAGTGCTGCAGTGGCTGCCCTTTGCGGCGTGCATCGACGATGCCAGCGACTCAGTGAGACTCGAGGCGGCGGTGCGGACGCGAGCGTCGTGCAGCGGCTGCGGCGTGCCCTGCGAGGCGGTGGCGGTGACCGTCGCCGACGACTCGCGCGTCAGCGTCGACGACGTCGGCGGCACGAAGCCGCTGCCGGAGGCGTCGAAGTTGTAGTTTTCTGGGATGTACTGCTGCATCTCCCGTACGTGCTGCCGCAGGTCCCGGCAGACGTCCTGCAGCGCCGCCACCTCCGCCATACGCAGCTGCATGAGGTAGAAGACGAGGCGGTGCGTGTGGCGCAGCAGATGGAGACGCGTCGGCTTGGTCACACAGGTGAGTAGCCCAGCGCACCGTGGGGGACCTTTGTCGGCCTCTACGGCGCCTGCCGCGGTGGCCGCAGTGCCATCCGTGGTCTGTGACTGCTGCTCCGCCCTCCCTGTGTGTGTCGTCGGCGGTGCACTGTCGTCTGTACGCGACGCTCCCTTCTCCCGACCCATTTCTGCCTCTTCGAGGGTTGCGTGCACCTGCTGTTGCTCCGCCCCTGTCTGTGCTTGTTGTTCCGTTGCGCTCCGGCGCAGCGACGAGACGCCAAGCCTCGCCCCGCTAAACGCCAGCGGCGTGGTGAGAGCCTTGCGGGTACGCAGCACCACCACCCGCTCTAGCTGCTGCCGAATGGAGATGAGCGGGAGCTGGAGGTAACGCGTCAGGATGAGGTAGACCAAGAAGGTGGAGCCGACAGCCACCGCCGCCACGGCAGCCGCAGCAAGGTAGCGTTGCACGGCTTCCAGTCGACGCTCTTTTGCGACGGCGAGGGGCGTGACAAGGACCACCATGGCCGAAAAGTTCGACCGCAGCTGCACTGCCGACACGCTGACGGCCGCACGCTGCCCGTCGAAGTAAAACTCGCGGAAGAGGGATGGCATGAAGGTGCGTCGGCCATCGCCCAGCTTCGGCGCCACGTCCTCGCCCGCCATCCCGTCACTCACACACTGCTCCATCGCGGCTGCAGCGGCGGCCCTGTCTGTGTGGGACGGGGCCCTGCCAAAGCACTGCGACAACGTTTCACGGAAGCCGCTGCGGTGTGGCGGGAAATCGTTCGCGGCACCAGCGACAAACCACGCGTCCAACCGCGCGTGCATCTCAGCCGCGTAGGCCGGCACATCGACGACACGCAGCGCCGCCTGCATCAACGCATCCCCGACGTTCTCGAGGTGAACGGCAGGGGATGGCGGGTCGTGAAAGGTCCAGGGCAACCAGTGCGGGTCCTCGAAGTCGTCCTCCCCGCTGTCTGCGTGTGTGCTGGCGGAGCTGCTGCCCTCCCTGCCCGGCACCGCTGCCGAGTGGCGGCGGTTCTCTTCGAGTTCGAGAATGCACTCATCCGACATCGGTGGTGGGGTGCCGCCAGGTGCGTTGGTGCCGTTGCCACCACGAGCGTTGAATTGCGCTTGGCGACACGCTTCCAGCTTCGTTTGCGCGGTGGACGGCGTGGAAACACTCGTGACAGGCGTCGTAGACGTATTCGTCGCATGCGTCCGTGGTGCGCGCTGCGACAACACCGTCCCTGCGCGTCGCGCCTCCTGCTCCAGATCGAGTGCCCAGCTCCGCGCAACAATGTTCACCTCCACTCGGGGTGCGCCAGGGCTGTTGTACACATCTTTCTTGAACCGCGAAAACAGGCGCGTGCGTCGCGCGGTGAGGTACCGCGTCGGCCGCACCCGGCGCGGCACCACCAGCATCACCCTCGCCTGCGTGGACACCAGCGTCGAGGGGTGCGACTTCTGCTGTGCCTGCTGGTGCTCCACGTAGCCACGCAGCAGCGCCTCGGCATCCATGCGACACGACACGTAGGACGGTTCCTTGCGGCCGTACTCGTAGAACGGGTGGACGTACATAATAGACGGACGCTCGAACGGCTCCGACGAGATCCACCAGCGCGACACCCGCGACTGCGTGCCGTCGTCGCGCGCCACGGCAGCCTTCCACGCGTGCACGATGGGCAGCACGTGACTGATGCGCGCGTGCGTGTTGCCGTCGAAGCACGGCGGCGTCTGTCTCACCTTGGCCAGTGGGTGGGTGACGTCGATGGTGGTGGCGTTGATGGCGTACAGCACCGTCGGGTGGCGGAGGGCGTCGCGCTGACTGGCCCGCACCGCCTCGCGCGCACCCATGACGTAGTAGGCGGAGGAGTAGCCCGCATCACAGAAGGCGAAGGCGGTCTGCAGCTCGGGGTCCCGCGCATCATCGTCACCGTCCACGGCGGCTCTTTTGAAGGGTACGGTGCGATCTTTCGTGTGGGATGCGCTGGGTGTTTGCAGCGTTGCTTGGTGCGTGTGGTTTTCCGCTGCATCGCCGAACGGTGACACCCCTGTCGGCGGCTTCTCGAAGTAGCCAGCGATGCCGGTGCGCCGCATCAGCCTCTCCGACGACATGCGCAAGATCGCTGCGCGGCCCATGGTGTAGTTCGTCGCATCCGTCACCCGACTCGGGATGTACACGACGTCGCCGCGGGTGTCGGCGGAGCTGATGGAGGCGTAGGAAAGTGTCACCATCGATCGACCAAGGTCGGTGAACTTGAGGGCCGCGCAGAGGGCCCGCGACACGTTTACGATGGGCGGCCGCGGTGGGTCCGTCGGATTGGGGTGGGCGGAGTTCATAGTCCGCCGACTCGTCATGATCTCGCCGGACATGACGGGCAGCAGCGTCACCTCCTCCATGAAGGCGACGAGCTCGCTGCGCATGTATGTGTGCAACTCATTCCACGAGTGCGCCACAATGCCCTGGGCCACCACGTGCGTCGCCACGAAGGTCGAGAGGGCGAGAACGACGACGAAGACGCCGTACGGCAATAAAATCCACAGCAGCCGCACGTGCCACGCCAGCCCGCCACGCCGCGCCTTCGCCCCGCCGTCTTCGGCTTCCGAATCCGTCAGCACAACAGCCTCTCTGCGCTCGCTTTCGCCGTCTTTGTTGACGTCCCGCGCGTCCTCAATCAACGCCGCATCCGCCACGCTGCTCGGCAAACCGTCGACGACCGCAGCAGCGCCGCCTCCGCTGCTTTTACCTTCCGCTGAATCGGAGGCATCTACACTGCCGGTGTCGACGCAGGTGAGAGGCAGACGCTGGCGCACCTCCGCGTCCGTCGCATCACGCGGACGGTGCGCATCCGCAGTAGCACCTGCACCTGCCGCCTGCTGCACCAACGGACCATCGCACGCACTGCCTTCTTCTTCTGCCGCCGTTTCGGTGGTGGACGCCACGCCGCGGTCCTCCGCTGCGGCGCCTGGTGTCGGCGGCAGCGCCGTCACACTCGGCAGCGCCGAGTCCGGCGGCGCCGTGGTGGTGATCGAGGCCGGCGACGCGACGGTGTCCTGCCGATCCAGCTGCGACTGCAGCGTCGACCGCTGCGAATCTGGCGACAGCAGCGTGGACACTTCATTGTGCGTGCTGCTGAGCTGGTGCTGGAGCGTGTCGTCGCTGCGATGGCCGTCGTGCGCGCTGCGCTGCAAAAAGTGAAAGCTGCTGCTCTCTTCGCCAGGACTGTGAAAACTGCCGCGACCAGGCAGACCGCCGTGATGGCGAGTGCGTTGACCAGTGGACGGAGAGACGAGACTCAAGTCGCCTAGGGTTGACGTGCTGCGGTGTACACCCAGCATCCCCAGCGGCCACTCGTCCGGTCGCACGGCGTTGTGCGGTGACGCGGACGTGTCGGTGATGGCGGTGGCGTGCGTCTTTGCGGGGGACAGTGCAGCAGTATTCAGCGCAGGCAGACGTCGCAGTGGCGAAGTTTCTGCCGCATCGCGTACCGAGGCAGGCACGCCAGCCACAAATCCCACCTCCAACTGCCGTGTGCCCGCTGCAGCCGCGCGTGCGTTGTTCGTCGGCGTGGGACTTCGCTTCGACGCTTCCGGCTCCGGCGACTCCGCGGTGCTTGTCTTGGATCCGGTGGTGCCCGTGGTGGAGCTCTGCCCGGAGCGGCGCGTCAGCTTCAACGGCGGTGGGCGGGTGACGCCGCTGGCCCCCCACGGCCCCGTGTGCGGCGGCCGCCGAGACTCCGCACCGCCCCCCGCCTTGCTGTCCGCACCACTTGTGCTGCTTTGATGGATGTTTTTGCTGACCCTGGCGTTTCCATCTTCGGCAGAGTCCTCCGTTTTGGCTTCGCCACACACGGTACCCGCACTCGCCTGTTCACTGCGAGGAAAAGAGGTAGTGTGGGTGGCGGAGTGCAGTGTTACCATCTGCGTGCTCATCTGCTGTGTCTGCTCTTGCTGCCGGTACTGCTGCACCGCGTGCGGCGAGGCGAAGCAGGACAGGACGTTGCGTGCCGCTCCATCCGCATCCACGATGCTCAGGACTTCCCCGCTGGCGTGCCCCGGCGCGGCGTCTGGTGTGGTGGCGGCCGTCATCACCGAACTTGTCGGCTCCGTCGCGGAGTGCGGCGTAACGGCGGCCAGCAGCTCTGGCATTTCCGGCGCACTCAGCGAGCTATCGAACACATCCCGCAGGTCGCCGTTGTACGTGCTGCGATCCCCACCGTGGCTGCCGACGGTGCTGTTCTCCAGTGCCGCCGTTGCTGCTGCGTGTGGTTGCAGACGGGCGTAGTAGAGACCCAGCAGCCGCTGCTCCGCCTGCGTGCGAGGTCGTGGTGCGTCGTCGCGGCTCAGCCCAGCTGGCGGCGAGGTGCACCGCAAGCCACCGCTGGTGCTGGACGGGGCACGGGGCAGCGGGACACTAACACCCCCCGTCACAACCGCCGCGTTGGTCGTCGCCCGCCCTGGACTCGCGGCACTGCTCTGCCCGAACAGCGGCGGGAGCCCAGTGGAGTTGCCGCCGCCGACAATCGAGCCAGACGGCGTCGTCACACCGGTGGCCGGCATCATCGTCATCATCGGACACGGGTGGGATGAGGTCGACGTGGAGGCAGAGTCGACCGTGAACACCTGTGAGGCCATCAACGACTGCGGCGACGGAAAAGGACGCGCACGCCATGCAGCAACGAGCGACGCTGCCGCGGCGGCTGCGCTGATGCCGCTGCTGTTGTTCGTCGTCGTCGTCTCCCCGCCCTCAAAGGGGAAACTCGGCATCTCGATGCTGCGCAGCAGCCCGTGGTTCACGGTGTCGTCGTTGTTGTTGGTGCTCACACTCTCTGCATCTTCCACGCCGCGCAGGCTCTCGCGTGCGGTGCTCGACGGCTGCCCCTGCTGCGAGTCCCCTTCCGAGTGTGCCTGATGATGCTGTGGTTGCTGTTGTGTGGGCTGTGACGGCGTCGGCGGAGGCGCATCCAGCGGTGACGACGCACGTTGCTGCTGCTGTTGTTGTTGTTGGTGCAGCGACACCGGCAGTTGCCCCCGCGGCGCCACCGTGCGCGGCACGTTGCGGACTCGTCCGACGGTGCGTCGACTGCCACGCGAGGAGCTGCTGAGGCTACGGCGTGTGTAGCTGCCGCGGCTCCGCTGCCGCCGCATCAGTAACCCTTCTGCGTCATTGAAGGTGTCCTCGTCGTCGTCGTCGTCGTTGATGTCCGTCGTCGTGCCTGCGGCGAAGTCACGCAGCGTCTCTTCGTCAAACGACGACGCGGTGTTGCCGTCAAGCAAGTCTTCAAAATGAAACGGCGCATCGGTGCGCTCGCCGCTGGAGAGCACGCTGGTGATGCTCGGCACCGGATGCACCCGATCCAGCTGTGTCGAGTAGGACGAGGACGGGTGTCGGTGCTGGAAAAAATGCTGCACCAGCGGTGGCTGCTGCTGCTGCTGCGGCGGTGGCTGCTTGGGGCTGCTGCTGCTGCTCACGGATGGCCGCCGCTCCACTGGGTCCTGACCGCGTAGGAGCGCGCTCGAGAGAAGTGTCGCTGCAGCACCACTTTCCACGGCCCCCTCCGCCTCCGTCGCACCGTGGGGCGAGTTGCTGCGGCCATCCGTCAGCAGCGTAAAGTCGCGTCCGGGCGGCCACGCCTGCGATGGACTCAGCGGGGAATGCGGCAGAATAAACGACGGGGTGCCGCTCATGGAGGGACGCGAGTCGGTGCTGCCGCTGCTGTGCACCTGCGTGACCGTGAGGTGCGACGGCGAGTGCGGCGCGAGGTGCTGGTGGGTCAACGCCTCCAGCAGCCCCGGCTCACGTGGCAGCGTCGGCGATGTTGCGGAGCTGCTGGCGTTCGTCATCGACTCGGCTGCTGCTGCTGCTGCTGCTGTTGCTGCTGCGGGCGCCGCCGTTGGCGAGTTGGCCAGCACGCACGTGAAGGAGCGGGTGAGAGAGTTGGGGTGGAGCGACACCGGCGACATGACAAGTGGCACCGTTGTGACGCGGGACACGACAGGCGGGACGGCGGTGCTCCGGTTGAAGTCGGCGGAGGTGGTGGGTGTGGTGCCGCTGGACGGATTCAGAAAAGAGTTGGCGGAGTCGCTGTGGGAGGGGGAGGAGCTCGAGGCCGGCGGGGCCAGCGGTGACTGCGGCGAGGCTTTTAACCTGCTGGGACGACGCTTCTCTGCTGCTGTGACTGTGTCAGGAGAAAACAATGCACCAGCGCTCTCCTCCTCCCCCACTTCCTCCTTGTCGCGACAGGTCGTGCTTGCTGTCTTCGCAGTGGGCGAGATACCTGTGGCATGGGTGGTCGCGGCTGCCGGCTCCATCCGCTTCGACGTCCGCTGCTGTTGGTGTTGTGCCTTAGGACGTGGGGCATCTGGGTCGACCATCAGCGTCGCCGCTACAGCGCGATTCGCCTCTAGCATCGAGGAGAGGTCCACCAACGACGACGGCGACGTGCGCGGACGCTTCCCCGCTGCAGCAGCTGCCGCCACCACAACCGCCGCCGCCGCCGCCGCCGCCGCGGTACCCGATGTACGCGACGCGACCTCCGGCTGCGGACTCGGGGTCTGCTGCGCGCTGCGGCTGCGGCTGGTGGTCGTGGTGGTCGTGCTGCGGCTGATGTGCGGCGGTGCCCCACCGACGCCGCTGAACGGTGGCGGGCTGCCACGCCACGTCGCCTCTCCCCTCGTCGACGACTGCGCAGGCGCTGGCGCGTGGTGGCTGGAGGGTGCGTCGGGGCGTGCGCTGTCGCCAACGGCGCCCGGCACTGCCCGTCGCAGGAGCGCCTCGGGAATGTTGAGGAACGGTGCATCGGCGTCCTCGCGCAGCGCCGCCCCACGCACCAACTCGCTCAACGGAGAAGAAAGCGCCAAGGAGGAGAAATCCACGCAGGTGTTGCTGCCTGACTCGTGCACGGACGCCTTCGAAGCCGCCGGTGCGGGGGCGGTGGTGTTCACCTTCGGCGACGGGCAGTAGGCCGCGTTGTCCGCTGTGGCTGCCGTACTCGCCGCTGTAACGGAGGTGGCTGGGTGGGGGTGCACCGTCGGCGAGCAAGCCAACGAGTGCGTGCGTGTGTTGTCGCTCGATGGCTGGGAAGGACGGGAGGTGGGCGCGAAGTGCTCCGAAATGAAACGTTTGTCCTCCGCCTCTGTGGCAGGCACGGAGGTGGTGAGAGGCGGCGCACGCGCAGCCCTGTCCGCATGCCGCCTGTTTCTTGTGCTTGTTTTTGCCTCCCCTGCGCCGCCATAGTCCGCGGATGAGGTCGGTAAAACAGCTTCCAGTGGTGGGATATCACTCAGACGTGCTTGTGCATTTGCTGTGGGTGCTCTTGCAGCCTCTGGTGCGGCACTTGGAGACTCCGTTGATACATCCACCGTTGCTCGGTTCGTTGTCGCTGCATTGCGTGACCGGGTCGAAGCCTGAGACAGCGGCCGCACCGTGCCGTCGTGGCTTTCACTTTTCTCGTCACTCTGCTGCACAGCTGGGAGGCTGAAACCCGGCGCCAACGCTACCTCGAGCGGGTCTGATGACATTTGTGCCCGACGCTTTCCTAAAACTTCTAATGTGCAAATAATAAACAAAAAATAATAATATATGAACAAACAAAAGAGACAAACTGCTGCGACGAAAAAGCCAAAAAATAAAAGTGTTTTCCCCTTTGATAAATGTACAACAATAACAACAACAACAACAACAAAAAGAAAGAAGAGGAAAAAGTATCGTGCTGCTACTCAAACCTGATCGATGGAAGCACAGCTCAATCGTGATGGAACCGAACACAAAAACAATCACACCAAAATAGTCCCAGTATTTCAGTGAAAGAACCTGTTGAGAGGCGTGTGGCTACAAGACTCCAGTACGTGTACGAGTTTACCGACGAGCAAACAATACAAA
>AUXI01000313.1:0-25448 GCA_000482105.1 Crithidia acanthocephali | reverse complement strand
CACTGAAGCAGTACGTCCTTTTTTATTGACGGGAATACACACACTGTGAAGATGAACAAGTAGAGCGCGACACGTATACACCGGGCCAAAACTTGTCCATTGCCCGCATCCTGTCAAATCGTTCGCCTTCGCTCACCACCAAAACGGCGAAGCAAAAGAGGAGAGCGACGCAAGGAAAACGCATCGGTATGCAATGGTGCAAAGAGGCGCTTGACTTCGAAAAGAAAGAAGAAGGAAAAAAAAAGCATAAAGTCATCGCGTTTTCTTTTTAGTTATTACCCAACGATGCAGGTTGGTTGCCAGGTTCTTTGTTTGTTTGTGTGTTAGTTGTTGGGTACCATTTACGCTTTTCTCTTCTCGCCTTTAAGAGATGCACCCTTCAATACTCGTGTTTTTCTGGGCTTGCTTACTGTATAAGATCACCGCATCCTTGTCTAACAGGTAGAGAAGGTCAACGAGAAGAGGGAGAACGAGGAAAGAAAAAGAAAAGAAAGGCACGCAGCGAAAAGAAGCCAAATGCAACAACGATGAAGAATTGAAAAGTAGCGATGAGCACTCAATGCAATAGAAACCGTTGGAGAACCATCTCAGCAAAACACATGCAGAAGGAAGAAAAAGATAGAAGGAGAAAACGAGCACGAGAACACGCCCAAAACAAAAATGTATAGAAAAAGAAAAAAAGCGTTTTGTTATTAAGGCATCATGATCGCCGCTCCACCCTGTCCTTTGCCACCATTGCGTGAAATGGAAATGATCAACGGTAGATTGTTATGTTTGTGTGTGTGACTCCTTGGAAAAGCACTGAAGCAAGACTAAGCAATCGGAAAATGGGAAGTTGTGGAAATAAAAAAAAGGAACAGGAATTCAAGAACAGAATTCTCGTTTCTCTGTTTTGCATCTGCCCTTCACATCGAGAAGGCAGGCGCAGTGTGAACACACAGAGACACGCACGCACCAAACCGAATGCAGCTGAAAGGAGAAATGCGGAGGAAAGGACTAAACGAATGAAAAAAAGTCGCAAAAGGCACATTGCGGTCTGACATACACACACGCACACACATACTATCGAGTATGTGTAAAAAAAAAAAAGAAATCGAAGTCGCGGAAAAGACGCATTAAGAGAGGATGGCTGATATAGTGGCAACGATGGCAGAGGCCAGTTGCGAACAGGAGAAAGAAAGTAGAAAACGTGGGTCATAAATCAAGAGAAGCTGATCATGATGGAGAAAAAAGGTATTAAGCATCGGCAAGCAAAGGAAGAATACTATAGAGGTTGAGAACAGGAAAAACATGTTTGTCACAAAGGAAAAAGGTACTTTTCGACGGGCGGAAAAGAGTCTATTAGATAACAAACGAAGAAGGAGAGCAAAAGATGCGTGTAAGAAAGAAGGATAGAGGAAAAGAGCGTGCAAATGAAAAGAACAAGAAGTCAAAAGGGAGAGGAACAGTGGGAAACACACACGAAGAAAAGAAAAAAAAAAGAAAACATCACCAAGAGTCGAAAGCAAAGAGAAAAAGAACGGTAAAGGAAAAAAGAGTGCTTTCTCATCGGGTTTTTTTCAAAGAATGCTCGCCGTGTCCCAATCCAAACGCCACACTCAACAAAGAAGGAGATGAAACCTAAGAGCCGCGTAAGTTTGGATAGTGTTGTTGGCCCAAGGATAACGAGAAGAAACGAACCCGGAGATCAGAATTCCACCAAGCTCCCATGGAGAAGGCGGAACAACTTCCATGGATGAGGAATAGAAGACAAAAAAAAAGGACAGAGGGCAGAAGACAACAACCACAACAGCAACAAAAATGTGTTTTGTGATGCCTACACTTCTATTTTGAGTGTCTGCATGCGCTTCGAGCCGCGTTGCTGCACCTGTAAAAGTCAAGTGGGATCAACGGTGCGAAAAAGAAGAAGCAGTGTGGACGTACAACGAGACTGGAGAGATCTTGAACAAACGAAAGAGAGAAAAAAAAGAAAGAAAAATAAGAAGAGAGGCGGCCATAATGTGGCAAGTGCACCCCGCCACAACCACACCGTGTAGCATTTCTTTACCACAAAGAGAAGGGAAAAAAGCTACGAAAAGAGACGAAATGTAACCATCACGATACAGAAGTACTTTCAAACTTTGAATTTAGAGTAGGATTGCCATACGACAGAAAACAAAAGTTATGGATATATAACAGAATAGGGAAGTATATATAAATACAACATAGGTATATATACGTGAGTCACGCACCACAACGACTGCCATGCTGAAAAGAAAGAAAAGGAAGCAGAGGCAAAAAAAAAAGGAATACACACACGTGCACGCTGTTTTCTAAACACAGCGCGGAAGACGAGGCGTTGTTTTTTTTTTGGTTGCTTTTTCGTCCAATGCCTGCTTTGTCGCTTTGTGTCTTTTTGGGAGTTGTGTTTTTGTGTGTGTGAGGAGGAAAGATCGTTGCCTGCTGACGTGCTCATGTTTATTCATTGCAGCAATGCTCATAATGGGGAGACGTAATTGGATATCACCACTGCCACAAAAAAAAAAGCAAAAAGAACAAATGAAGAGGAAAAATGAGAGTAACACGCAAAACACAAAAATAAAAGACTTTCGAATAGCTGTTGAGGAAAGAAAGAAAAAGAGAGAAAAAGAGTCTTATTAATATTATGAAAGCAACTGTTCCCCTTGGTTTGCCAGAGTGCAAAGCATCGTTGATTATTCATCACGGTAAAACAAAAAGGGGGAAAAGAAAAAGGAAGAGGGAGAGTTGTGTTTCGCTATCTTGTTTTCTTCAAGGCAGTTGTTAGCTTTACTGCATCGTCGGTCGCGCATCTACTGGAAATGCGATGCATGGCGAGACATCAGCTAAACCTCCGTTGGTACTTTTTGCCTAGAAAAAAAAAAACATTCAGTCGTATAGCTGTACCATCTACAGTGTGAGCCTCCTAAACTGCAGAAGGGAACAAAAGAGAAACAAAAAAGAAAGATCAAAATGATTAAACTACACACAGAAAGAGGGGGAATGAAGAAAGGAAACAGAGCTGGATTGCGAGTACGACAGCGGTTGCACCTCGAGCACCGAGCTGAAGGCCGAGGTGTGTGGTGTGTTCCTTGCAGCTCGCGTACGGACGCGCCGGTGTTTGTTTTATAGTGTACCTCGCCGCTCACGTCAGCTTTCTCCTTCTAGCCCGTTCTTTTTTTTTTTGTTGTGTGTGTGTGCTGTTTCTTTTGTGGACGTCGTCGCGAGGAACCACCCTCAACAAACAAACACGCGCACCGCGAAAAAACGTGTTGAGACCCGCGCAGACGAATGGAAGAGTGACAGAGAAGGAGCAAAGAGCTAAGGGAAGAAAACGGAAAAGGGGGAGAGGAAGTCACGCACACGCAAACACACAGAAAGAGGCGAACACGAAAAGCGACTGTCAACTTTCAGAAAATGAAAGAGAAGCGAGGAAGAAAGAAAAAAAGGCGTAAAGGGACACAATAAGCAGCTCGTTTTTGGTGTTTTTTTTTTTTCAGCTGTGTGTGTGTGTGTGTGTGTGACAGCCTCACACGCTGCGTACCTCGTTCAACTCTCCGTCTTCATCTTTGTAGTGTATATTCGGCAAAACCCGAGAACAAGAAAGACGGAAGAGGCAGGCGTACAGCAGGAAAAACGATCAAAAAAAAAAGCAGTTTCAAAGGTTGAAAATAATAAGAAAGCAATCGACAAGTTTTGGAAGACAAACCTAAAAAGTGAGCAGAAAAGGGAAAAAAAGGGCGAAAACAGGGGAAAAGAAATAGAAGCTCCGAGGTCTAAACCACAAAAACTGACAGTAATAACGCTGGAAGATAATTAAAAAAAAAAGGATGAGTGTAAAGGGAAAAAAAAAAGCGACTAATAAGGAAAAGAGAAAAGGGAAAAGGAGCACTGGAGCATGAAAAAGAATTCAAGTTACAACGAGGAGAGACCTACGCTTTTTATTTTTCGTTCATTTTTTTTTTCGCGTGCGGTCTGCCGGTGGGTCGTCACGCACCTCTCTTCCTCTGAGTCCACTTTCTTTCCGGTGATACCACCCCCGCTACGCTTCGCTGGACCCTTCGCTCCGGCAGCGGGTTTGGTGGCGAGTGCCTGCCACGCTGCCGCTCGCTCAGGTGCGACTTGTGAAACACACAGGCGAGTACCTGCCTGTGGCACTCACAAGCACACCCCATCAAAAACCACCGCTTCGCGAGAAGTGTTGTGAGCAGAGCAGCCGCTGGCCCAGCGGAGGAGACGACCGCTTTGTGTATAGCACGGCGCCGTCGTTGGGATGTTCGGGCAGAAAAGGGCGAAGCGTCGATGTGACAAAAGGAAAGAACAACGAAGAGGGGAGAAGTACAGTGACGAGGAGAATAACGAAAAAGGAAAAAGAGAGGCAATGCGCCGTACAGGAAAAGGAGAAATTCAAAGGAACAGCAATTGGAAGAACACAAAAAGAAATAAGGAGGAACAAAAAAGAAAAAGAAAAAGAGAATAAAGGAAAGCAGTCACTGCAGCTACCAGTTGCACACACCGTTGGAAAAAAGAGGGGGGTTGAGCAGAACAAAAACAGCGACGACAAGACCAAACGTGGCGCATCTTGCCTTTTGACATTCTTGCTGTTGCTGTTTTTTGCGCTGTCAGCTGCTTTCGATGTGTAGTGTCTCTCGGAATATTTTAAAAGGTGCTTCCGGTAGTCCGAATTGAGGCGCTTTCTTTTCCGGAGTGTGAGTGGGTGTGGGTGTGGGTATTTTCGTGCGGTCAACGTGAAGACGATATGCATCTGTTGATGCGACCGCGTCTTTTTTTTTTAGAATGAAAGGGCACCAAGAAAAGGGAAACAAACGGTGAAGGCTCTGAGCTTCCCCTTCAGCAGTGGAGGAAGCCGAATACGATAACAAATGAAAAAGCAGGAAAACAAGGGAAAAAAAAATTGAGTAAAAACAGCTAACAGTATTCTTATATAAGAAAAACGTGAGAATAAAGATGGGTTCAATGGTTTTAGGAGAGAAAAAAATAAAAGAACAATAAAAACACTTCAAGTTTTTATTATATTTTTTTGTTGTACGATGGTGGTCAATTTCACGTTATCTGCTGTTTCACCTGTTGTTTAACTTGGAGAGCACCTTCCATTTCAAAACCACGGAGTCGGACGATAAAAGTGAAAACGAAAGAAGAAAGGCAGAAAAAGAAACGGTGCAAAACGAAAATAAGCACGGGAATTTCAATATAGGCTTGAGCAGAACAACAAATCAATCGAGGAAAAGAAAGAAAGATGTCTGGCTTCGTTTTCTCTTCTTTCTTTTTATTGTTTTCGTTGCAGTGTGTTGGCTACCTGCGTCTGTTTATACGTAGAGCTGCAGGAGGAAACACACGGACACCACGCAACAGGAAAAAAAAAGGTAAAGACTGAAAAGAACACCAAAAAAGGTGAAAGTGCGTTAAAAGCTAGTAAGAAAATGAGTGGTGATTTTTTGTTGCTGTAGCCGCCGCTGCTCAAGCTAAGGAAAGAAAAGAAAAAGAGGTAAAGAGTGAAAAGACCACAAGATAACAAGGAACAGTAAAAGATAGAAATAAAAATCAAGATCCGTAGTGAAGCACATCAACGGTATGTGCCACAGCCGCTTCGTCTCTCTGAAAGAAAACTGACAAAAAAGTACTTTTTTTGTGTTATTGGTTGTTGTTGTTTTTGTTGTATAGACATGAAGGAGAACGGCAGGAGTATAAGAATTTCAAGAACATGGGAAGAGGGAACATGCAAAAAAAAAAAAGAGTGAAAGGTGGAGTGTTCTCGCACACACACACACCGTTTACGTGATATCTCAAGGCAGGAGAAAGGCAACAAATACACAAACGCAGGATAATGGAGTACATAGAATAAAGAAAAGTAGGAAGAAAAAAAAGACTGAATAGCAAAGTAAAAAAGAAAAGACCAAAAAAAACTGGAAAGGGAATAAAAATGTGGAGAGGAAAAAGGTGTAAAGTAAGAAGGAGAAGGAGCAGACAGAGCTCGTTAACGAAAAAAGAGAAAGAAAAGCACGCTCCTTGAAAACCAGAGAGACAAAGACGTCGTGAGAAAGAACACAAAGAGAGCAGCACTTGAGATGCGGAGAGAGTCGAAAAAAAAGGGGGAGAGGTGACTTGAGGTTTCGTAAGATCGTGAGCTTGAAGCAAAAGCTTCTGGGCTCATTCGTCCCCTTTCGTCTCGCTTGCGTGCTCTCTCACAACTCTTCTCGCGCTTCTGCACATGCCCCGTTGTTCTTTCGTTGGACTCTCCTCCCTTCGAGTTTTAAAAGATCACATTCGAGGACGGCATCTGAGGCGAGGTGAGCACCATGTAGACCACGTTGTCCGCACCCTGCACGACACCACGGCCATTCGGGATGGCCACATACACGGTCTGCGCAGGCGAGCACGCCGGCTTCACGCTGTTCATCGCGTTGCTGCCACTGTTGTTGCCGCGCACCACGTAGGTCGGTGCGGGCGAGTAGAGCGTATGGAAGGGCTGCGGGGCGGCGGCGGACGCGAGGAAGTGCGGCGACGCGTTCAACGCCGCCGCGTTCGCCGGCGCCTCAGCCGTCATCGCTGCCGCCGCCGCTGTCATCGTCGCGGCGCTGTTGCACTCCCCGAGCGGCGCACTGGCGGCGCTGCGGGCACGGCGGACCTGAATTTTGTTGCCGCCCACGACATGTCCAATCATCTCCGCCCGCGCGACGGCGGCGTCGTCGGTGCGCTGGAAGAGCACGAAGCCGTAGCCCTTGCAGTGGTGGGTGCCCTTGTGGCACATCACCTTCGCCGACAGGATCGGGCCGAAGCGCTGGAAGAGTTCGTAGAGGTCCGCGTCTGTGAACCAGTCGGGCAGGGAGGCGACGTAGAGGTTGCTCTCAAAGGCACGCGCCGCCGGGTCGCTCGCCAGCAGATTCGTGCAGAGCGCGTCGTTCCGCATGGGCGGGGTGTTCTCCTCGTTCTCGCTGCCGGTGCTCGCGGCGATGTTCCGCTGGGCGGGCATCAGCGCAGCAGCCGCGGCGGCTGGCGCCGTCGTCGCGGGGGCGGCGGTGGCGGCAGCAGCGGTCCAGAAGTTCTCCGGCGCGGTCGACGTCGGCGGCGCCGCGGTCATCTCCGGCGCGAAGGAAAAGGCGTCGAAGCCCCAGTTGGCGTTGTTGCCGGCGATGATGTCGAAGCTCAGCGTCATGGTGGCGGGCGATGGGTGGTGCGATGCTCGAAAAGGAAAATAGCTGTTGGACGCGCGAGAGCGAGAGACGGAGCAGTGATGCTGTGCGGGCGAGAGAAAACCAAAGAGCGCGACGAGGTCGGGTGCGTTCGCAGAGTGCAGCAAAAAAGAAGAAGAAGAGAATGTGAGGGTGTTGAGCTGGAAAGCAAACAGGCGGTAGGAAACGTAAGCGGAAAAGCAAGGAGGGATGTGATCTGAGGTAGAGTTTGTATATGTGAGGGCCGTTCCAGTTGTAGTAGTAGTGTACGTTCGTCAGCAATGGGAGCATGGAAATAAAAAGTAAGAAAAAGAAAGACGTGGGCATGACAACAACAACAACATCAGAGAGAGGTGAACGAGGGTGAGGGGTGAAGCGTGAGGTACACTGCGACTTTAAAAAGCGGAGATATCTTTTTTTTTTTGCATGATGGGAAGTCAGTAGCGCGTTTGTTTTGCAGCAAAGGTCGCCATCAGTGGTTTTGATGAGCAACGCAGCAGTCCATCGCGCGCAATACACCTGCATTCTGTGTCGCTAGTCATTTTCTGCTTTTGTGCAGTTGACGTCCGCAGATCGACTCCGTGCTTGAATAGCACGGCGCTGCTCTTCGAACAAAGCGCTAGAAAGAAAAAATATATAGCTTTCCGAAAGACTCGAGTATTGTTGTTTGGGAACGGTGTTCGATTACTTTTATTGTCCCGTTTAAGAGAAGAGCTGAGGACAAACGGGCAGAATGCAAAGCAAAAAAAAAGAAGAGAGAAGAGAGAACAGGGATGTGCGCGACACGCTGGACACGTGCGGCTGAACAACACAAACCCTCAGCCACGTCTAACGCTTCAGCGGCTTTACCAGCGTGCAGTCCTGCGGAAAGTGCCACTGACCGCAAATGAAGCACCGCACCGGCGGGCCACCCTTGTTGTTTGTGCTGCTGTGTGGGCAGTAGCGTGAGACGTGCCCTGTGCCTCCGCAGATATAGCAGGACTTATTCGTCTTGAAGGGCTGGTCCTCCGGCACGGCGGGCTGCGCAGCTGCGGCGCTGTCCGGCACCAGCGGCTCCGTCAGCGGTGCGCGGGGCTGCCGGCGGTCGATGATCGTCAGTGCGCCGGCCCGCCCGCCGTCCTCCTTCAGCAGCTTCACGATCGCCCGCACGACGACGCTGCTGATCGACTCCCACGACTTGGAGGGGTCGTTGATTTTCTGCGTGAGGGCCGAGTCGAGCTGCGTCTTGAGGTGCGTCAGCAGCGTCGCGTCGTCCTGCCGGCAGCGGAAGGCGGTCATCTCATCCACGCAGAGCTCCTCGTACTTGGGCAGGTACTCCAGGTTGCCGCTGCCGAAGAGGATGACGTGCAGCGGGGCGACGACGGACACCTCGCGGAGGAAGATGGCGGAGGTCTTCACCTTGTCCACGTACACCACCAGCGGCGAGGTGAAGGACGTCTCCTTGCCAGCGACGCTGGAGGGGTGCACGAGGCACTCGGAGCCGTCGAAGGTGATGAACTTGACAGACGGCCGCCCACCGAAGTGGTGTCCGCCACCGCCACCGCCGCCGCCGCCACCCCGTGGCCCGCGTGGCACCCGCACGCGAGCGACATTCGGGTACAGCCCGGCCACCAAGCAGGCCAAGATGCACCGGCTGCTGTTGGAGTTGTCGTTGAAGTGCTGCCCGCCCGCCTCAAAGACGCGATCGTCCATCGTGGTGAAGGGCGGGAAGATGAACTTGTTGGGCGAGACGTGGGTGCGGCCGGTGGCGCCGGTGTTGTCGATGAAACGAGCCTCAACGAGGTACCGCTCGTACTGCCGCTTCGTCGACTGGATCTGCTGCAGGGCAGCAGGGGAAAGAAAGCAGTCCTGGCAGACTTTACGCGCCGCCCCGGCACCCTTCTGCTGCACCGCCGTGGCCCACTTGTTGTACGCAAACCACGACGCGAGTTGGTCCGACAGCGTCTCGCCCGCAAAGGCGCGTCGCATGTTCTCCACCTCCGTGCGGAAGTCCACCGCCGCAAGAAAGGGCGAACGCGAGGCGAGGCAGGCGGCCATCGTCAGCACCGGGTCAATGCACTGCAGCAGCGCGCCGTGGATGATCATCTTGCCGACACGCACGTCCAGTGGCAGGTTCGCGAGGTGCTGCCCAAGGGAGGTGAGCCGCTTCTCCGCTGTCAGGGCACCGAGGGTGGTCAGCACCTTCACGCTGCTGTGGATCGCCCGCTCCTCGGGTGGTGTGAGGGCCTTCTGCAGGTACGCCACCTCGTCACCGAGGTGCAGGGCGTAGATCTGCAGAATGAGGCTTTCGAGGGGAACGCGGTGCATCTCACACAGCTGATGGTCCTCGAAGGACTCAAACTGCGCCTCCGTGAAGAGGCGGAAGCAGTAGCCCTCCTGCACACGACCCGCACGGCCTTGGCGCTGGCGGCAGTTCGCCTTGGAGATGTTCACCGTCACCAGCTCGGAGAGGCTCTTGCGCGCGTTGTAGCGGTTCTCCTTTGCCTTGCCGGTGTCGATGACGAAGACGGCGTCGTCGATGGTGATGGACGTCTCCATAATGTTCGTGCCCAGGATGACCTTGCGCTTGCCGGCGGGTGGTCTGCGAACACGCCCTGCTGCTCCGATGAGCCGAGGGAGCTGTGCAGGTTGTAGAAGATGCAGGACTTGGCGAGGCGGGGGTTGTAGGACAGCTGCTCCATGCACCGCTGGATCTCCGCCATGCCAGGCAGGAAGACGAGCACCGCACCAGGAATGCGCAGCGTGTTGTCGATGTAGTCCACGATGTACTCCACCAACTCATAGTTGATCAAGTCGAAGTTCATGCGAGCCAGCGTGTCCAGCGTCTTGGGTGAGGCGTTGGTGACGCGCGCCAGCTTCTGCTGATCCTTCTCCCGCTCCGCGTCCTCCTCGACGTCCTCCAGGTCGAGGTTCAGCACGTTCTTGCGGGTGTTGCGGCGTCGCGTCTCCTTGTCGCCGCTGATCTTTTCATAGGGCGAGCCGTCCTCGAGGGTGTAGCGCACCTCCGGGATGATCTGCTCCAGGTGCAGCACCTTCACCGGGAAGGTGCGGCCAGCAATGGCGATGACCGGGGCACCGTCGAAGTAGCGCGCGAAGAGCTCCGAGTCCATGGTGGCACTCATCAGCACCACCTTCAGGTCCGTGCGGCGGCGCACCAGATCGCGCAGAAGGATGAGCAGAAAGTCCGTGTCCACGCCGCGCTCGTGAATCTCATCCACGACGACGTGGCTGACGCGGCCGAGGAACTTGTCCGTCTGCAGCCGCCGCAGCACGATACCGGTGGTGAGGTAGGTCAGCTGCGTCTTCTTCGACACGCAGTTCTCCAGGCGGATGGAGTAGCCGACGGTGCCGCCGACGGCCTCGTCGCGCTCCTCCGCCACGCGCAGCGCCACCGACGTCGCGGCCAGACGCCGCGGCTGCGTGCACAGAATGTTGGCCGAGCTGCCGTGGCCCTCCTCGCACATGAACTCATACAAAAACTGCGGAATCTGCGTCGTCTTGCCGCTGCCGGTCTCGCCGCCGATGACGACGACGTTGTGCTTCGACAGCGCCTCCCGCAGCGTCTCGCGCACTTTGTGCGCCGGCAGCCCCTCACGCGACTTCCGCAGCAATCCCTCCTTTTGCAGCTTCGCCCAGGAGGCCCGCAGCGCGGCGTCTTGGCTGGCGTCCTGGTACAGGAACTCGCGCCGCTGCGTGTCGCGGCTGACCACGTCCACGTCCACTGTAGCCAGTTCCACCTTCTCCGGCATGGACACCTGTATGAAGCGGTCCTGCTCTTCGTCATCGAGGTTGGCGCCGTTGTTGTTGTTGCTGCCGTCGTGCGGCTTCCCCGTCAGTGCCCCCAAAAAGGCTTTGCGCTGCTGCTGCGCCTCTGCCCTCTCCCTCAGCACCGCCTCGCGGTCCTGCTGCGGCGTGGGTGAGGCCGGCAGTGACGCCTCCAGCGACGACACGGCACCGTGAACGGCCGACACGAGGGCGAGCAGGCAGCCCGTGCCGACGAACCCGTTGATTGCGTGTACGGCGGCGTCCATGATGGCGCGGCGGTTGCCAGCGGAAATGTCCTTTGTGCACGACGGCGCCACGACGAGGCTCGGCAGCGTCTCCGTGCTGTTGGAGCGCAGCGGCTGGATGTAGATGGATGGCGTCTCCATCGGGTAGTAGTCGGGGAAGCGGATGACAATCAAGATTCGCTTCTCGTCCGGTGCGCAGAAGCTGAAGTAGATCTCGCGGTCGTCGGTGTCGGCGTCGTCGAAGTGGTGCCGGCCGAGAAAGCTGTCGCTGAAGAGCGACTCCACCGTGGCCACCTCCTCCTCCAGCATCGCATCCCCCTCCTCAGGGGACACCGAGTCCGTCGCCTCCTCCCGGGCAAACCACGTCATGCAGTTGAACAGCTCGAAGCTGCTGCGGACAAGAAAAGGCTGGAAGGCCCCCGCCTCGTCCAGCAGCTCCGCGACATCGCCAAACGCCGGCACGTCGCTTGCCACGGCTAGGTCGGTCAGGTACTGCGTGACGAGGTCGCGTGGAAAGCCGAGACCCTCGTAGAGCCGCTGCAGTATCTCCGACGGCGTCAGCGGCGAGTTGCGCTGGAAGGTGATGCGGGCGCCGATCTTGGCGTCAAAGTGCTTCTCCGGCACCGGCACGCTTCCACCACTCGCGGCGTGGTGCAGCACGTCAATAATTAAGTCGCGGCCAGCGTTCGTGATCATCGACGGCGTTGCCTTGGCCGGGGTGGCGGCGGGCGGCGCACCACCGCGGCCACGTCCTCTGCCGCCTCTGCCGCGGCCTGCCGGAGGCTTGCGTTGACGATTGGGGCCCATGAACGGTTCTAGCAACAGCTGTGGGAAATGCTATCGATGTGTTCCCCTTTTTTGTTTTTGTTCTAGTTCTCAGCGAGACAGGCACCCCCTTTGCTTTTTCCTCTCGCAGTAAACCACAGTGAAGCAATGCACTTGCCGATGTGTGTGTGTGTGTGTGTGTGTGTGTGTATTGACAGTGGTAGTGTCACAAATGATGAAGGAGAAGCAACGAGGGAGAAGAACGAGAGAATCGTGAGGAACTCAGTCATCGTGACAGCATCCGGAGTAGAAAAAAGAAAACGTCTTTTGAACAACGCACTACAATCATCTGCGAAAAACAGTTTTAGTGACGCAAGACAAGTCTTTTTCCGAGCGTGGTGACCACGTCTGGTGAAGAGCCACTCAGAGATGCTTTTCATTTTCTTTCGCTTCACGGAGACCGTAATGAAAGCCACAAAGAGCGCCGCCCATGCCTTTCCCTTGTTCTCCAGAGAAAGAAATGCAGCTGTGCGGTGCGCTATCATCACACACAATGCTCTCCAAGGTTCTCGGACCTTTAGCTCCACACTCAAAAGCAAAGTAGGCAACACTCACGTTTCAGTCATCTTGTTAGTGTTGTTTTTTTGTTTTCAATTTCGAAAATGTGGAGGCTATCAACACCTCTTAAATAGTGTCAAAAATAAAATCAAATGAACGCTTGAGGTGACAGAAGGACGGAGCATACGTCCCGAGCAAACGAAGCCGAAAGAGCTCAATTGTGAACGTGATTGCCGCACAATTACACGAGAGAAAAGGAAGAACAAAGTGATTTTCCTCTCGGGTATGTAAAAAGTGGCAACATGTCCTCTGCGTAGATGAGCTGCCTCCCTAGGATTCTTTTTTTTTATCGGTGTGCTTTTCTGTACGTACGCACTATTCAGAAAAGGCACAGGAGAGAGCAGCGAAGAAGAACCACGCAGACGGCTTCTTTTTATTCGTTTGTCGTGACAGGACCGTTGGTTCCTTTGTTCCCAGTTTTCCTAAAAAAAAAAAATGTTGTGTTGTACTGTCTTTTTGGTGGTTGTTTTTTTTCTTTTTTTGCTCTTTGAAAACGAACTCTCTTTTTGTTGCGTCAATCTTACGAAGTGAAAACTTCTGTAAGGCAACCTATTTTTTGTTTTTACATTTGTGTTTTTTTTCTTTTCTGTTGTAGTTCTCATCAAAGCACATAAACATTTCGCTAACAACACTGTTTATTTTTTTTTTTCACGTTCTGCAGTGTAAGTCGGAGTTGAAATAAAAGGAGTATTTGAAATACAGTAAGGTAAGAGAAAAAGTAGTTGAAGGCAGTTGGAGAAGCAAAAGCTAAATTCACTAAGTTCAGTTGAAAAAAAAGAAAAAGAAAACTAAGATGATTGGCAAAAACAAAACTGTTATAGTAAAAAAAAGCATGGTATTCTTTTTCTTCTTTTTTTTTTGTAGGGTGTTGTTATGGTTGTGTATGGATTGAATGGCTCCTACGCACTTCGCTTTTTCCACTTCTTTTTCTTCTCTTATTTCGCCTCATCGCATCAATCTTCAGTGCCTGAATGAACACTTTATGCCAGTTCGGCCCTGCAAGACCACAGCGGAGGCAAGAGAAAAAGAAAAGAGGAAAAAAAGAGACGAAGAAGAAATAAAAAAAAACGTGTGTATGTTAAGGTTGTCAAGCACTCGTTAGCCCTGCGCCGACGACTGCTGCTGGGAGTACATGGGCGACGGCACGTACATGACGTAGACCGGCTGGTAGGGCATGCAGGCACCCATCATCTGCTGCTGCATCATGGCGGGGTACATCTTCTTCGCCGACGCTTCGGGGCGAGCCAGACGGACCTGCACGCGGGTGTTGCGGATCGAGTGGCCCTGCAGCGCGATGACGGCGTTCAGTGCGTCCTGCTCGTTCTCGAAGAGCACGAAGCCGTAGCCGCGGCACAGGCCGGTGTCCTTGTCGTACTTCAGCGTGCACGAGATCACGCGGCCGTACGGGGCAAAGAGGTCGAGGAGATCCTTCTCCGTGTAGTCCTCCGGCAGGCTGGCAATGTACACATTGCGGCTGAAGGGAGACGGGTAGGACATGGCGGCGGCGGTGGACAAGGGGGGTGGTTTCTGTTTCCGGGGTGGAGGGGAGGGGAGAGCGGAGAGCGGGTAAGCTGCAGGCGACGGAAAGCGGAAAGGGGGGGAAAAAAAGAGAAACGAGGGCGGTAGAAGGCTGAAGAGGCGGGAGAGGCTTTTATTATCTGCAGCCATACAAGAGCAAAGGTGTTGGGTTTGAAGAAGGCAACGATGAGGGAGAAAGGAGGAGAAAAAGAGAGGAACAGGTAAGAGGGGTGATCAGTCTGAAACAACCAAAGGATGGCGAGTTGCAGTGCGGGATTGTTGGCTTTTCGCCACCTCACGATGATGCCTCGCAGCAAAGTCACGGCGACTCCTCTACGGGATAGCAGGAAAACACAAATCACCTCACAACAGCAAAAAGGGCAGTCGTCGTGGGAACGCAAGCTCGGCTTTGCAGGCAAGGTGTTGGGTACACCGATCTGAGTTGACGATCGGAACTTGAAAAGGAAAAAGGTGCTGGTGTTGTTTTTCTGCCGCACACCGGTCCTTCCTTTTGGCATCTCATGAGGGATTGCTTAAGAGATCAGTGCACATGTGTGTGAAGAAGGGCGGTGCGAGTGCGCGCCAATAATAAGAGGAGTAAGGAGAAAAACAGAAAGCGAACGTTGCATGATCTGCACTGCTCAGCTTGGCAGCGCCATCACGTGCATCGACGAGACGGAGCTCGCAACGTTGTCTTTGCGTTGTTCATGCAAAGCAAAAGAGAATAGACGGGTTTGAAAGCAAGTAGCAGTTTTGAATGCTGAGGAGGAACAAGAAAAAGAGGTGGGGTTGATGGAGGCGACGAGACGGTACAAAAGTTTCAGTAAAACAAAGCACACTCACCTTGGCGTTCGCCTCCCCGTCCTGCCCTTGTACTGGCCCTTCACGAAGGTCTGCCAATGCGTGCCGCCCTCCACGCCGGCCTCCTTCACCGGGGCGTCTTTCGTAGTTGGCTCGATCTTCGCCTTCTTCGACGGCGGCGACTCCTCCAGCAGCGGCTGCGCCGTTTCCGCCCGCGCCTTCGACGCACCGGCAGCTGCCTTCGTCTCCTTGAAGGCGTTCGGGCAGATGTCGTTCAACTTGCACGTCGCACACTTCGGGTACAGCGGCGTACACACCGTCTGACCCAGTCCAACAAGGAGATGGTTGATGGTGCCCCACTGCTCGCGCGGCAGCCACGACTCCAGGCACTTCCGCGTGTCCTCCGGCGACTTGACAGTACGTGGCACCCAGCCGAAGCGCTGCGAGATGCGGTGGACGTGCGTGTCGACGCCGATGCCGACGGTGCGCTGGTCCGCCTCCTGAAAGAACAGGTTCGCCATCTTTGGCCCCACGCCAGGGAGGGCGATCAACTCCTTGTACTCGCGTGGCACCAGACCGTCGTGGTCCCTTACCAGAATCTCCGCCGCTTGCTTCAGGTGCTTCGTCTTAGTGTTGTGGAAGCCGACCTTGCAGATGCAGCCGTCGAGGTCCGCCTCTGACATCGCCTTGATGGACTGCGGTGTCAGCCCACGCTGCATCAGCGTCCGCATCGCCACGGCCGTCACCGTGTCCTTCGTCTGCGCGCTCAGCATGAGAGCGACCAGCGTGTGAAAGCGCTGCGTCTCCGGCGACGTCGTCGGGTCGCGCAGCATGTGGCACCCAACGGTGTCAACGGGGGCCTCGAGCGTCATGCGGTAGTCCTCCAGTCTCGCGTAGAGCTTCGCCCAGTTTGCTGGAGGGACGAAAGGCATTTTTTTCTTCATAGAAAGTGGTCCGTATGGGAAGCTGCGTGGTGGTGTGCTGCCGTCAGATAGAGTTGGCTTGCTGACGGAGACGTGTGTGCTTCGAATGGTTTTTTGCACTTGTCTTCTGTGTTGTCGGCCGTCTGATGCAAACACTCGCAGCAAAGAGGGAAAAGGGGGAAAGGGGAAAAAAGACGAAGAACACAGTCCAGCAGTCGAGCCGGCTGGGTGGAAGAAGGACAGAACAAGAGGTGGAAGACAGGATAGGGAAGTACAGCGAGAGAGAAGAAAAGCCGAAAGAAGGATGGACGCCAAAAAGAATGATACTACAGACTTTACGTTTAACACACACGCCTCTCAGGGAGACAAGCTAGCGCACGGCGCTCGAGAAACAAGATGGCTTTACTTTTTTTTTTGCTACTACGGCTCAGAGTCCGCACGCACTTCCAACAGTTGGCAACGGTATTTTTACGCCATCAGACGCACTTGTGGTTCTTTGGTGTTGCTGTTCTGGAAAGGTATCGAGTTCGCAACGCCCAGCTACCGTTTCCGTAAGAGACAGGCACTGCACATGAGGGAAAAGGGACCACACGAAAAGAGAAGAAAGAGAAACAAAGGCTAAGGTTGTATAAATTGCGACAGGCGCCAAGGAAAATACACTTTTTGATGCATTCGATAAAAAGCGGGAGAAGGGAGAAAACGCATGCTCAAGGCTTTTGAAAGCGCTGCGCGTAGGGGCACAGATCGCCAACGCAGCACGCCTCGCACTTCGGGTACGCTTTGCGGCAGAAGTCCTGCCCCAGCGTCACGAACTCGAAGCCGAGCTCATTCCAGTACTCGCGTGGCAGCCACGACTCCAGGCACTTCCGCGTGTCCTCCGAAGTTTTCGCGGTGGGCGGCACCCAGCCGAGGCGGTGGCAGATGCGGTGGACGTGCGTGTCAACTGGTAACCCCACCAACGTCTTGTCCGCCGTCAAGCAGAAGAGGTTCGCCATCTTTGGCCCCACGCCAGGGAGGGCAATCACCTCGTCGTAGCCGCGTGGCACCCGACCGCCGTAGTCACGGAGAATGATGTCCGCCGCCTGTGTGATGTAGCGGGCCTTCTTCTCGCCGAGGTGGATACTGCGCAGACGTGCACGCAGCTGCGCCTCCCCCATGGCCGCAATCATCTGCGGTGACAACCCATCGCGGATGAGATCCTCCATCACCACGGCGCACGACGTCTGGCGGGCCAGCGAGGTGAGCATGATGCCGACGAGGAGGTGAAAGCGCCGCTGCTCCGGCTCCGCGGTCAAGTTGCGAATCCAGCGGGACGGGCGGCAGGTGCCGGTGTCGGGCAACGAGTGCTGGTAGGCGTGAATGCGGTCGTAGACGACACGCCAGTTCGACGGTGGCTGGAACCTTGCCATCGCCGTGGGCAGAGAAGACATCCCTTGCACGGCAGTGGCGTTTCAGCTTTCGTTTCCGCTTTTTTCTTTTTACAGGCAACAAAACACGGCACTCAAAACGGGAGAAAAGAAAGAAAAAGAAAAAAGAAAGACAGTGGCACTCACTGTACGCGTTCAATTCCGCAGGAGGAGAAGTAGAATAATGCAAAGCAGCGAGATAGAAAGCCACCGGTAGCAGCTAGATAGTAGTACATTTCTCATTTTAAAAGGGAAAAGAGAAAAACGAAGTGATCGTGCTTGTGTTCGCGTTCATGTTTGTGCTTGTGGTGTATGGCACGCGCATGGTATGCTCGTGCCAGGTATGTACGCACAGCGTTCTTGGTGTAGCGGCGCGCCAAAGATTGTGTGTATGCACCTGTTTGTGTTTGGCATCGATTTCAGCCACTTAGTGTATGTGTATAAGGATAATAAGGAAAAAAAGGTAGGTGCACCATCTACGGGTGTTGCACGTTCTAGCACCGTGTGTGGGAAGGGTTCAAGCACGCAGAAAGAGAAGACGGACAAAAAAAAAGGGGGTGGTGAGGATGACTGTAGTCACCACTCGCAGGAGGTGGCCGAAGCCTTCAGCAGTGCAGATCCGCCAGCTGGCCATCACTTCTTCCTCTCCGTCGTGTCTAACTGATGCGCAGAGGGGCAGAGGTCGCGCACGCAGCACGCCTCGCACCTTGGACGACGGGCGCGACAGACGTGCCGGCCGAGGGTGACGAGGTTGAAGTTCACTTCCTCCCAGTGCTTCCGCGGCAGCCACAACTCCAGGCACTTCCGCGTGTCCTCCGGCGACTTGACGGTGGGCGGCACCCAGCCGAGGCGCTGCGAGATGCGGTGGACGTGCGTGTCGACGCCGATGCCGATCAGGCGCTTGTCTGCACCCGAGAAGAAGAGGTTCGCCATCTTTGGCCCCACGCCAGGGAGAGCGATCACCTCGTCGTACTCGCGTGGCACCCGACCGCCGTAGTCGCGCAGAATGATGTCCGCTGCCTGTGTGATGTGCTTGGCCTTGGTGTTGCAGAAGCTGATGGACTTGATGCGGTCACGCAGCTGCGCCTCCCCCATGGAGTGCACCGACTGCGGCGTCAGCCCGTCGCGCACCAGCGCGTTCATCGCCGCGGTGCACGTCGCCCCTCGTGCCATGGAGCTGAGCATGAGGCCGACGAGCATGTGAAAGCGTCGCGTCTCGGCATCGCCGGTTTCATTGCGCCACCACGACGACGCCGCCGCCTCATCGCGTGGTGGCAGTCCCTGACGGAACTTCGCGATGCGGCGGTACACCACACGCCAGTTGGGAGGTGGGCGGAAGGCGGTGGTGGTGGGGGGAGGCCGGGAGAGGGGCGGCATTATCACACGTTTGTGGAGGGTGGCTGCTGAGGTGTTGGTATTGTTTTTTGTTGTTTTGCTGCGGCTTTTGACAGAGTGAACAAGAGAATAAGTCAAACGTCACTTTCTTATGTATTGTCAGCCTGCAGACGTGCGTGTCTCTGCATGCCGTGAAATGTTAGATGAGACCAAAGGAGAGGGGAGGGCAGCCACGCGCAAATTCAGGACAGAAAGTTGTATTCGGCGTAGCCAGAAGAAGAAAACCCACACAGAGATGCCGCACATGTGATGCACGCACACTGTTGACTCAACACGCTGACCAATCTGTTCCCTCCTTTTAGTGCTGGCTGTGCCATCGTAAACGGTGTCTTCCAGTAATGGATTACCTTCACTGCGGTCCAAAAGCGCAAGAGACGGAGTATTGAACGGCAAGTATGAGAGTTCGACAGCCGCGACTCAGCTCTTTTTACGATTCCCCTGTTTTTCTTGTCGAATGTGTCTCATTTTTTTTTTTTTTGTAAGCTGATGGACGAGTGTATATCGTCAAGAGTTGCGGAGTCCTCAGCAGAGGAACTGAGGCATCGTTCGTTGAGGGGAAACAACAACGACAAAAAAAAGCGAAACGGACACCACTGTCGCATTGAGAGGGGAAGGTGGAGATCTCTCTCTCTCTCCGCTCTGCAGACGCAAGAGCAAGGCGGCGCAGCGACAAATGGTGTCCGACAAGGCACTTGCGTTTGTGGTGCCTCTACGGTGCCCCATCGCGCAGTGTCTGCATGGACAGCGTCTACAGCTCTTCTAGCTCATTCACGTACGTGTAGGAGGAAAAAAGCACAAAGAGGTAGCGGAACCACACCAGCTGGGAGGTGTGGCGCTGCATGGCGGCCATGCTCGCCCACGCAGCAGCGGGATGCACCAGCGCCACGAAGTTGGTGCGGTTTACGTTTGTAGCCGAGATAGTGGTATAGGCGAGGGCTGCCAACGGTCCGACGTACTTGGTGAAGAGGCTGCGCGTGCGCAACTGCAGGTACAGCAGCCCAGGCGGCATGCTTTCCTTCAGCTCCCGCACGCCGTGGTGCACCGCGATGTGATTTGGGTGGCCCGAGACACCGTAAGAGTCGAAGGTGACGATGGTGCTAATGTTGCCTGCCTTCCGCATGTACGCCTCCACCTCCTTGCGGATGACGGACGCACTCCACGCGTTGCGCATGCCGTCTTGCAGCTCGGGGCGGTCCACCACCTTTGTGTTGCGGCGCTGCACGCCAAAGAAGGCGCCGCTGGCGGCCAGCTCCTTCTCGCGCACCTTGCCCAGTCCCTCATAGTTGCCGTTGGAGAGGCAGAGGAAGTGCACACCGACACCGCGGTGGCGCAGCGAGGTGAGCAGCGGCGCAAAGAACATCGCCTCGTCGTCGGGGTGGGCGAAAACGAGCAAAACGTCACCGCGAATGGAGACGCCACGCAGGTTGGCTCGCTGCGTCCACCGCACCACGAAGGCGGCGAGGAGGAGGCAGAGGAGGGCAAGTGAGAGGCTGTGCATAGGGAGGACACGAGACGCCGGCGGCGGAGGAGAGATAGAGTGCGCGCGAGCTACAACGGAGCAGAGTCCGCAGGTTCCGGTATGTGGGTGAGTGTGTGTGTGTGTGTGTGTGTGTGTGTGTGAGCTAAGAAGTGAAATAACCGGACGCTCTGTGTGAAGTTGACCTGTTTGTACCCATTCCCACAAGTTTCATCAGTGCAGGCGACGACCACGCAAACGAGAGAGGTAGACCGACGGGGGAGAAAAGAGTGTACCAAGGCAAGAAAAAAAGAAGAGTTGCCCGTCAAGTGAAGGGGAGAAAGGAAAAACAAAATCTGTATGGACCATCAGCAGATGTTGTCCAAGTGAACTGCAAAGTCACTGAAGGTGCAGCAGCGGTGCTCCTTCTGCTCTTGAGAAGGAGAGCGACTGGAATAGAGCACCAGCACTTGCGCCCATGTGCAAGAAGCAATCGTCGAGACTCTTAATTCGGGGCAGTTTGCCAAAGCACGTTTCAAGTGGTGGCATACCTTTGTTTTTCCCCGCTTACCGGCAACGGAGTGGCGCAAGAAAAAAAAGGGGACTCTACGCTCGTTGCTGTTACTGTTGTTCAGTATTTGTTGTTGTTGTTGTTCTTAAGTCAGTAAGCACTTTTGTTGTACTCCTATAAGCATAGGAGTGCGATGAAGAAAAAGGGAAAAAGGTTCTGCCTGCCGTCACACACATCCGTGAAAATGAGGATGCTCAGCTATGCACGCTCACTGACAATCCTACTCTGCGCTGCCGCGCACCATCGCTTATTGTATAACACTCCTTCCTTGCGTAGCATTCGAACTCCACAACGCCGCAGAAAACGTTGCGTGTACATGTTTATAAATCCCGCTCTCCACCTGAGCGTGCGTGCTCAAAACTGAAGAGGAGCTTAAAACAAAATAAGAGAAAAAAAACGCTGTGTGTGTATGTAGAGAGTCCGCGACTTCCAATGCAACTTGGCCGAATTCTTGCACAAAGAGAACTAAAAATACAAGGATATTTCGTTAAACAGCAACTCCCTTCCCCAGCAGCAATGAAGAGAAAAAACAACGAGGGTTTAAAAGCCCCCTGTGGAGGCAAAGCAGTCGCGACGGAGGCAGGAGCGGAGGAGTAGTAGGAAGTAGGAAGTCAAGAGAGAGTGAAGAGCTGCTTAGCGACCGTAGGTCCAGACACGGTAGACGGAGCAGAACCCCGATAGCAGACCAGCCGTGCTAACGGCTCCCTGGAGCTTCCAACCACGCAGGTTGGACGTGGCGACGAAGATGTCCAGCAACAGCTTTGTCTCTGTGACGCAGATCCAGTGCAGCTCAAAGTCTGTCCAGAGCAGCTGCGCGTAGGACGTCACGTAGACGTTGTTTTGGTTGCTCGCCCCATCCGTTCCCGCCTGCTGCGCCTTCAACGCCTCCTTCAGCTTCTCCTTCTCGTCCGTCGTGGAGGCGAGCTTGCGGCGCAGCTTGTCCACGCGGTCGTACTTGGACAACAGCGAGAAGTTCTCCTTCGAGAACATAATCTCCTTCGTGGGCTCCGCCACGGAGGCGTCAAGGATGCCCTGGTAGAGCCGCAGCGTGTTGAGGAAGAGGTCGATCGTCAGCACTGGTAGGCCGCAGCGGGTGGCAATGTAGATGAGTCGACCCGCCACATTGCTGTGGAAGAAGCCCTTCTGCACCAGAAACGCCACGTCCTCAAAAAGCGACTTCACGAAGAGGAGGCCGCGCGCGATCATGTCTAAGATCATCTGGCACTGAATGAAGAGCGCAATCCATTGGCCGCCGTTGACAGGGATGTACACCAGCTCCGAGGCCTTGATCAGCGTCACGCGCATGCGCACAAACTCGCCGAAGAAGCGGCCTAGACGGAACATACGACGACTATTCACAATCGTCATCAGATTCATCTCCAGGCGAGAGAACTCCTCGCCAGGCATGTAGTTCACGTTGAAGTCCACGGAGTTCCACCACAGCTTGATGCGGATGAGGTACTGCGCAACCTTGAACAGCTTGTCGCGACCTTGGTGGGTCTGCAGCAGCTGCCGCAAGCGCGTCTTCGTTGTGATGCCCTCGAACGGGTTACGCCCGAGCACGCGGAGCGCCTCGGGCCCCCCTTCTTCCTGTTGCATCATGTTGCTAAGCTGTGTGTAGGGAATGGAAAAGCGAGCGAAGAAGAAAGACAAAGAGGAAAAACAGAGAGAGAAGCGCACGAAGATGGGCTGATTGTTGAAAGGAAGGCACGCAGCAAGGTTGAGCGTGTGAGGGGAAAAAGAAAAGAGAGAATGGGTCCACAACTCACCAAACTCTCTTTGAATGCTCTGATGCATAACTGGGCCACACTTTTCCAAAAGCAACCCTGCAGAAAGTTGGGCAATCGGCACCATCAATGAGTGGACTGCCTTCAAAGTTCTTTGAAGGGGGTGAAAAAAAAAACACCGAGTCGACAGCGCAGTACCTGTAGAAACTCGTGAAAACAAAACCCGCCACTAGAATTGTTCTCCCATTCTTTGTCTTCATCATTTTCTTTTATTTCTTTTTCTCTTCATGTTGCGAGTAGAGTGTAGCAAGCGGTATAGCATTGGGATTGGATTTGTTGTTGTTGTTGTTGTGCAGGTGAGCCATGCACACGCCCATGACACGGTGCACACTCACCGCCTTTCTTCCCACGAAGCCTCCTCATCGTTCTGCCGGCGCTCCGCCCGCTCCTTCAACACCCGCTCCAAATCCAGCTCCGATGACGTCAGCAGTCGCACAAGCCAGTCGGCGGAGACGGCGTTGAGGCGACGCGTCTGGTACTCGGTGAGGTGGACCGCCTTGACGCGGCCGAGCATCGACTTGAGCGCACTGCCGCCCTCCGTCGCCTCGGTGCTCAGCTTCGACTGCCGCCGCGTCTTCTCCTCCCGCCGCCGCCGCATCGCCGTCCGTGCGTCCACCTTGACGCGGTAGACGAGTTTGCCGCGCAGCTCCCGCACCCCTGTCACCTCGTCCGGCTCGTCCGTCGCCCGCGGGGGGTGCGTGTTCTCGCCAGGCACAAAGGCGCTCCAGCTGGCGTCGTCTGGTGACTCGTACTCCACCACCGCACCCGGCCGCGCCGCCAACGCTGTCCTGCGCTGCGAGACAAAGCCCTGAAACGGCGTTTCCTCCACGGAGGCTTTGTCGAGGCCGTAGTCCTCGGTGAACTGGATCCACTGGAAGGTCTGCTTGCTGCAGGGCAGGTAGTCCCCCACGCGGCAGTGCTCGAGGAAGCCGGCGATGGGTGTCTGGGGAAACATCTCCGCCCGCCGCTTTGCCGCCTTGGAGAAGCTGAGGCCGAGCAAGCTCTCGATGCGCACCAGTGCGTTCCACGACGCCAGCATCCGTCCACGGTGGTGCAGACCGGCTTGCTGCTCAATCTGCTGCTCCGCGTAGCCGAGGGTCTCCCGCTCGTGCCGCTGCAAGAGGTGGTACTGCGCAGCCTCGCTACCCAGCAAGAGCGCATCCGAAGGGGAGTGTGCGCAGCACACCATGCCGTTCTCCAGTACCTTCGCCGCCATCTTTGAGTCGTGCGTTGCCATGTCCTCCGCGGTGCACCACTGCGAGTAGATCTTCCAGTCACCCAGGCCCTGCTGCGCCGCAGTCTTGCCAGCCGCACGCAGCGTGCGGACACCGTCCTTGCTAACACCGGTCGACAGCAGCGACTCCGCGGCGCAACGCTGCCGCAGCATCACTTCCGTGGCAGACAACCCATCCGCACCGGCGCTAGTGGTGCAGCTCGAGGTTTTGCCACCGTCCTGTGCGGCGGACGCGGCAGAGGCAACGTTGTCCAACGCGAACGACGGCCCGGCGGCGGCAAGGCCCATTTCGGCTGTCTTCTTCGCAGCTTCGAAGTCCTCCAGAATGCGAAGCTGAAACAGGGCATACTGGTACCAGCACGAATCATCGCCGGGCAGCTGAGAACACATCTGGCGCATGGCCAGCTCCACGCGGCGTAGCTGCAGGTCTCTAGCAATGACACCGTTGTCGAGGCTTTCCATCATGCCACGTATGTGCCGTAGCCAGTCGCGTCGAATCGCTTCGACCTCGGCGTCTGTGTCGAAACGCGCGTACCGGTTTGGCCAATGCTCCTCAAGTGCTACACCAGCGACTCGTTTGCATTCATCCTCGGCAATCATGCTGCTTGCACCGTTCTGCTCTGCAAAAGCGTGGTACTCGGCGTAGAGCATCTGCCAGTTGAACAACGGAACGGACAGGCCAAACTCGTACAGGCTAATTCGCGATTCGGGGGTGATGCAGCAGTTGGCTGCCTTCGTCCATAGCGCCACGCTCAGCGGGTCAAGACCGACGGCTTGGACCGCGGCCAGGGCTACCTCTTCGGATACGGTGACATTGTTACGCTCTGCAAAGCAAAAGTAGGCTTCCCACGAATCGCAAAAAACTGCGTCATCCACCAGGCTGACGACGAGGTCGCGCTGCTCAGTGTTGTCAAGTGACTGAACATACTGAGCGCTAAGAGCGGATTTGGGGAAGAAACGAATAAAGTCCTTTACCTCCATCACGCTGTGCAAATACCTAGCGCACCTAATAACAACGACAACAGCGACAGTGGTGCAGATGATAAGAGAGGCAGAGATAGGAACAGAAACAGTACCAAAGAGGAAAAAAAAAGAGAAAAAGAGATGGTGAAGAGTAACACTAAGAACAGGACGGTGCGCTCATTGCTGGTTTTCTTTCTTTCCTTTTTTCTTTTGCTTCCAAAACAACACGATGGCGCAGGAACACATGACTTTCATCACTTGCAACAAGTGAGAACTCGGTCCTCAAAACGTGTTGCGGTGTGGCAGCCGCACCACGGTGCCAAAAACAAAAACTACGCATTTGCAGGGTCCAGCTAGTCCACTATTTTCGTTCTCGTTGTTGTCCCGTTTTCTTTCTAGTAGCAAGAAATCTGAAGTGCAATGTATACATCTAAAAGCAGAAAGGCACTCTCTATCTAAACAAGGAAATGACTCCTTCGACGAAACCAACAACAGAGAAGATAAATCTGGTGAGCAGAAAACGTACAACATACGAAAGCGCCAATTCTAGAGCGAAGGCTCCGATGCCGGCTGCGATGACTCGGAGACGAAGTAGCCTGACGGACCACTAAGCATCCAGCTGAGTGACGCCACGGAGCTTGAGTATTGTCGCATACTTTCCGTGAACTTTTGACGATCGTACGGCGCTCTGTCTCGCAGAGCCGTATTGCTTGCTTCCTCACCCTGATTCATGACGCTCAGAGACTATACAATTCAATGGCACAATTGATACTACCGCTCTATATATATATATATATATATATATATATATATA
>AUXI01000312.1:0-25466 GCA_000482105.1 Crithidia acanthocephali | reverse complement strand
CGAGTGATATAGAAGAGGCTAGAGAGAGAAACTGAAGACAAAAAGCCAAACGGATGGCTGCTTTTGTTGTAATCGTAAAAAAAAGAAAAAGAAGCTGAGCCTGAGAAGACTCAATGAAAAAAGAAAGCGTAATGCGTGACAGGAGCTGAGTGTGCAAAATAATGATGGGTTTTTTTTTGATGTACGTGTTGCTGAGGTTTTGTTTTTGTTTTCCCGTGTAAGCGTCACGTCTAAAGAAGAAAACGAGAGAGAAACGGGAAGGATGAGTACCTTCTCGCTTGCACCAGCTAGTCTGCGAAAAGCGATGCAGAGCGGGGGAAAAGAAAAAGAAAAAGAAGAGTGTTGGGAATGCTAGGCTGAAGAAGGCTGTAAGATCGCAAGAGAGAAAAGTGATGAGAACATGCAGTTCACCTTTCTCAAGTGGTTAGAGGAGGAATGGCAGGGCAGATGTGTCAGACAGCGTGCACGAAAGGAGAAGGCAGGCGTTCACAGATGTAACGAGAAACACCACAGATGGGATGAGGAGAGGAGCAGTTGGAGGAAAGAAAAAAGGGGTATCAGTGCACAATCATCGCCACAGGGTTGACAAGCGAGGTTGCCGAGAACACAGGACACCAAACTTGTGTATTCTTCGTTGTGCCTTGACAATAAAAGGTGTGAAAAGACAAATTCTTCACCCCCTTTTCAGCATCGCAGCCTCCAATTTCGGCATGCGGCAGCCACAGAAATAGAGAAGCAAAAAAGCATTTTCTGATTTCATCAATAAAAAGCGATCTCGTTGACTGGCTCGCCCTGCGCAGCTTTCTTTCATTTTTTGTTATCTTTTCTGTTGTTAACGAACCTTATTATTAGTGTTTAAAACGAAGCCGCACTAGTCGGCGGTTATCAATTACCAACACCAAGCTGGGCAGCTTTAGAAAAGCTCGCCAAAGGTGTCTATGTGGCCACCCAAACAAGTTCCCTTCTCCTCTTTCACGGGGTTCTCTCTGTCCCTTCTCTCTCCATCAAGCGACGGTGTCAAAAAAGAACCTGTTCTGGGACGATCAGTGGAGAAGCAAGCTGATCGGTGTCGAAGACTGGCACCCGGAAGCTGACCAACCTTTACAAAGCAAAAAAACAAAAAGTCAATATTTACACGCGGATCGCCTGAAAGGGATTTTTTTCGACACCGATGAAAACGAAACAAAACAACAACAAAAAAAAACATGCATTGATCAGTGCATGCACCGACAACAACAGCGACAATGCATGTGGCTTTTTTCATCGGAGGAAAGACACACACACGCCCGTCTCTTAACAACCACAACAACCACAACAACACCGTTGCAGACTGCTCCACGACGGGGTCTAGTAGGATTGGTAGTAGTAGGTGCCCGTCGTCGCGATGGCTGCCACCTGCCCCTCCGTCTTCGCCGTCACCTCGACCACGGTGATCTTTCCGCCCTTCTCCGCCGGCGTGAAGACGCGCATCGTGCCGGTGATCTTCTCCCCGGCATTCACCGGCAGCGGCTCCCGCAGGCCGACGCTGACCTCAGTCCAGTTATTCTCCCCACCAGGCCGCACGGCGAGGACGAAGTTCGCGCCGGGGTTCGTCTTGCTCGTGAAAGCGGCGTCCAGGTAAAAGGTGAGGTAGTGCACCGTCGCGTTGCGGGTGATGTTGAGGGTGAAGGACGCTTCGTAGCCCGTCTGGGCCACGGCGGCCGGCACCCACGAGCGCTCGACCGGGTTCTCGTCCTCGCCGGCGCCCTGTGCCGCCTTCGCGTCCGCCTCGTACGCCGCCGTCTCGGCACTCGTCAGACCGTCCACGGTGTCCATGTGCACCGTGTGCGCGAGGCAGGGGGCTGAGACGATGTTCGCCCCGGGGATGGTACACATCTCCACCTCCTGCCGCACCAGCTCCTTCATCGGCTCCATCGGGAAACCGTAGACGTTGCTCCAGAAATCCTCCGTGTCGAGACGAAACGCGTAGTCTGACACCGCCGCGACGTGCAGCGAGGCCCGGTTCGGGCACAGAGCACCCCCGTCAGCCGCCAGCAGGTGATCGCGGGCGTACAGGGCATCCGTCAACACACGCTCATTCAGCAGCAGAGGGCCCATCCACTCACACATGATGTAATCAAACTTCATCCCGGTTGGGAGTTGGTGCAGCACCTCGCACAGGCGGCCGCGGATAAACTGCACGTTCTTCAGCCCGTTCTGCTCCGCCACCACCCGCGCCGCGTCGACAATCGCGGAGCTGTCCACGCCGATCACCAGCTTCGCCATCCCACGCGCCGCGAGCATCGTGTAGAGGCCCATGCCGCAGCCCAGGTGCAGCACCGTCTTCCCCTTCACGTTGCGGAAGATGACCTCGTAGGCACGCAGGCGTTGGTGGTCGTGAATGGTGGAGATGTTGCTGGAGATGCGCGCCGCGGAGTCGCCGTAGAGGGACTTGGAGGTGGCGTGCTTCTCCGCATCGGTGGCCAGCAGCGACTCCGTCAGCACCACTTTGCTGGCGTTGGCCGAGCGCGGCTCGTTGCGCTTCGCGGTGGCGTTGGTGCTCTTCTTGGCAGGCATTGTCGCTGTGTGTGTGTGTGTGTGCGTGGCTGAACTAGAAAGAACGAAAGAAAAAGACAAGGTGATGTGAGGAGATAAGGGGTAAAAAAAAAGAAAAGAAAAACTAATGACGAGAAAGCGAGGCGAGAGGCAAGAGACGAAGAGAGAGAGAGTGGGTGTAGCGGAAAGAGTCAACAGTAAATGCATTTTTTTTTGTTGTGTGTGCACTGACGCTTTTTGAAATGAGGATCGCCACGGTGATAGCTCTCAATCGAAGAGAGAGAGAGAAAACAAGGACATCATCATCACTTGGAACACTAAACTACTTCTTATTCATGACACGTTTGATTGCTTCCTGTGTACTGTTGTGAATAATACGAAACAACTGTGTGTGTGTGTGTGTGTGTGTGCAACCGGACACGTGTTGGACGAGACAGGTGAGAAAAGAAATAGGCTTACTGTTTTTCTTACTTACTTTGCCGCCGCGTTGTCCGTCAGAGCG
Organism: Crithidia acanthocephali; assembly: GCA_000482105.1. Taxonomy (NCBI): domain Eukaryota; phylum Euglenozoa; class Kinetoplastea; order Trypanosomatida; family Trypanosomatidae; genus Crithidia; species Crithidia acanthocephali. The sequence continues at coordinate 22,429 of AUXI01000312.1, read as the reverse complement.
CGCCGCTCAGCGAAAAACGCACGGACGCCGCTGAAGCACTCACCGAAGGTGCGGCAGACCCGCAGCGACGGCTGCAGCCACGCAGACACGCGCCGCCGCACCTCCGCCCGCTCCCCATACCGCGCGTCGAGTAGGATGATGGCCGCGTAGTCGCCGGCGTGTCGAATACATCGCCCAACACACTGGTTGACGGTGCGCATCATCCCATCCGTGTAAAGGCCCCACTCCGCGGGCGACGAAAAACCGACGCTGCTGCTGCTGCTGTTGTTGCTTGGTGTGATGCGCGCAGACTGCTCATTGGAGATGGTTTGATCCGTTGGATCTGGACCGTCGACTTGCAGGCGTGTCGCGGCGATGTGGTGGAGGTTGAGCTGCAGCTCCACATCGGTAGGGTTGGCGTACGGCATGCCGAGGACGATGACGGCGCGGCCGAGGTCGTCTGCAAAGTTGATGCCTTCGGAGAGTCGACCACCCATCACCGCGAAAAGCAGCGCACCACGACGATGCGCACTATTGTTTTTAGCATCTCCCGCCTGTGGTGCTGCAGACGGCGTTGTCGCCGCCGGCCCGCCGCTCTGCGCGTTGTCGATCCAGCTCTGGTAATGCTGCAGCACGTCCTCCACCCGCACTCCCCCACTCATCCCCCCACCTTTGCCACCTCGCGTCTCGCAGAAGATCTTCTTGACTTCGTCTATCTGGTCGTAGTAGCCCGTGTTGCGCAGGGTGGTCACCACGCGGTCCATCGCGTCGTACGACGTAAAGAAACATATGGCACCCGCGGGAGGTAAAACACGGGTAAGGTTCAAGAGGGTGCAGGCGAGCTCAATGAGCATGCGATCTGCCGGGCTGTCCATGGACGTGCGCGGTGCAACTGCTGACACTGCTGCGCCGCTGCTCCGCACCGGTGACGAGTTCCCGTTCCCCGCTCGGGAGTTGCCGAGTCCCGACTGCGTGAACTCAAGACGAACTCCGCTTGGCCCTGCGCCAAGGGTGAAGACGCGCACTGACGACGGCGGCACCACGTGACCTTCGGAGATTAGCCGCACCGGCAAGACCGGAGACTTCTCCCTCTTGTCCAGCTCCGCAGCGGAGCCGCTCAAGATCGCTGACTGAGGAGTTGGCGTGGCAGCAGGACTCCAACAAACTGCGGCCCTACGTCCATCACGTTCCCTTATGGTGCTCGTGTTGGCGCCGCAGAACTGATTTCTGTTCTTGTTGTTGTTGTTGTTGTTGCGGAGCACACTCGCCGGCAGCAGTGGCCCGCAGGTGAAGGCAAGAGGCTGCATCGTGCCACCAGCCAGCACCACCGCCCGTGCCTCCCGTGCAAGCGGGGCAAAGGTGTGTGCGCCGGGCTCCAGCTGGATCAGCTTCAGCATCCCACCCTCGCGCTCCGGCGACGATGCTTCCGGGTGGGATGTCGTGGTGGTCGTGGACGTGTTCGACAGCGGCGAGGTAGTCGGACACGTCCAGATGACACGCGTGGACACGGCGTCGGAGACGTACAGCATGCAGAGAAGGCGCTCCACACGCTGCAGTGCATCGGCTACGAGGGCACGCTGCCGCGTCGCGTCCAGCGGCGCATCACCCGTTTTTTGTTGCGCGACGGTGTGCAGCAGCGCGGCGAGCGACACGGACGGCGTGACGGACACCGCGGACGTGTGGTGGGCAGTTGGTGCGTTGCCGTCCATCGACGCGGACGCGTGCAGAGTCGCGGTGTCGGATGCCAGAGACGCGAGAAACCGTTGCCGGTGCTGCGCCATGTCCATCGGACCTTCCTCTCCGCTTTTGCCCTGACGTCGCCGTTTCACCCCGGCGAAAGAAGAGGTGGTCGTGTCGCCTGTTTGAGGACGGGTGGCGGCCACGGGTTTGCAAAGACGCGCCTGCTCCGCCGCCTCTGCGTCGTGCTTCTCCTTCTCCAGGCAGTACACGAGAAAGCCCTGCAGCTTCATGAGCAGCTGCGAGTCCACCAGGAAGAGCAGCAGCGAATAGACGTCGAAGCTGTCAATGCCCGCCGCGAAGAGAAACGTGTGGAACGGCAACACCTGGACGCTGTCGGTGCCGGGTGTTGCGTTGGCCAGCGGCGGCGCAGCACCACCACCACCACCAGCCCCCGCACAGAAACGCGCCAGCTTGCCCAGAAAACGGCTGAGCTCCCGCAAGCGCTGTTTGTTGCGCGTCAGCAGCCGCGATGCGTAGCGGCTCAGGTAGACGTCACACAACGCCTCGACAAGCTGGAGGTGCCACCCGGCGAGGCTGACCGTGCTCGTGGTGCGACAGTGGTCGGCAATGTTGTGGGCTTCATCAAAGACGAGGATATCTCCACGGAAGGATGGTGGGCTGCTGCGGGCCATGGCATGCCACAACGCGTCCTCTTCCTTCTCTCCCCGTTCATCACTTCCCCCGTTTTCTTTTGGACGTGTGTCGTAGCCCAGTGGAGAGCTCTGCGATGCGTCGCTGCGACGCGCTTTCTGCTCCTGCTCCTGCTGCTGTCGTCGCCGCTGTCGGAAGGCTGCCGTGGCCGATACCCGCTGCCGTCTGTGGTACAGCACCGCCCCCAGCGACGTTGTTGGTGCGTTCTGCACGGCGTCCGCCAGCACGCTCGCGCCGTCCTCTGCCCCCGAGGGATGTGGTGGCTCCTGCAGGCCCAACTCTGCCGCCTCCGCCGCCGTCGCGGGGTTCGTCGTCGCACCACCCAACAACACCGTCCGCTGACCCTCGTCCAGCAGGTAGCTGTACGGGATGAAGGCCACATCCGCCCCACGCAGCAGGAGGCGCGTGGCGAGGTACGGACACGCCTGCAGCTCCTGTCCCAGGTGACGGAGACGCTCCATGGTGTAAATGGAGTGGGTGGCAGGCGCCGCATCTGCATCGTTGTTGTTGTTGCTGCGGCTGCTGCTCGTCGACGCCTGCTGTTTCTGCTCTGCGAGGATGTACGTCATCAAAGCGCGCAGGTGCGCCTCCGCGCAGTAGACGCAGCCTCTATCCTCGTCGTCACCCACAGCCTTACTTTCTCGAAAACGGTTCGATTTACCCCGTGGTGCACCTTCGTCGAGAGACCACGGTGCAGCGTCCTCCAGGTCTCTCACGGCTCCCGTCAACGAGGAGGTGAAGCCTTGCTGCTGCTGCGCGCGCTGCTGGCGACGCCGGCGGTCAGCGCGGCCTGCCTTCGAGCGCTCATACTGCATCGCCTCTCTGCAGTAGTGGTTTAACAACGCACCGGCGCTGTTGCTGCTGCCGCCTTCACTGTTTGACGTCGTCGACGGCGCAGCACCAGCTTTGCGCAGCAGGCGTGCGTTCAGACAGAGATGCGGGCGGCCTGCAACGTGGACAGCTGTTAGCCGACGCGTGGACTTCCCATCGTTGTCGCTCGCGGACGGAGGGTGTGCAGCGTTCATCACCGATGACGTGGCCTCACGGTGGAGTGCGGAGGTGGTCCGAGCCCGCAGCGGGTACTGGGCAAAGGCGGTGCGTTGCAAATCCATCATGAGCTGCTGCAGCTGTGTGTGGGTGCGACTGGCGATGTACACTTTGGGTTTTCGCAGAGGGATCATCGTGGCGAGGTGCGTCTCCAGCGCTCCTTCGGCATCTTCGCCGTCACTGTCCCCGTCTTCCGAGGAGGCGGAGGTGGAAGAGGTGGACGATGAGGGAGAAGAGAAACACCGATCAGCCGACGTGAACCCCGGCTGCTGCGGCTGCTGCTGTTGCTGTTCCGCGTACCAGGCAATGGGGTCCTGCGCCAGGAGGTAGTCCTCGCCGGCACCACCCGTCCCCTGCTGTTGTTGTTGACGTCGCAGGAGCTGCCGCGCTCGCCGCAGCTGCCGGCGCTGCTCTCGCACGCGGGCCTTCCGCTCACGACGCAGCCGGTCCATCTCTTCTTCCAGTTGACGCTGCTTCAGAATCTCGTCGAGGGTCTGCCGCGGCGCTGATACACCACAATCGGCACCGTCGTCCAGCTGAGCGTCCCTCGGTGCGTCGGCGGTCGAAGCGGTCTTTGGTACTGCAGAGACAAATACGGGGACGTCTTCGATAGATGCGCAGTGCGGGTAAACGGGCTCGAAGAGGTACGATAGGACGCTGTTCAGCAACATTTGAGATTTGCCCGTGCCGGTCGGTGACTCGAGCACCGCGATGGTCGTCGCGTTGGCGGTCTTGGACGGTGGCACCGCGGAAGAAGCCGACGGTGGTGTCTCCTCATCCTGCTGCTGCGGAGGGCAGCTCGTTGCATCGCACGATGAACTGCGTTGGTGTTGTTTGTTGTCTGGCGTCGACTCTTCAAGGAAGCCACGCAGCGCTGTCATGGCGTGCTCCTGTAGAGGGTATGGGTCATAGGGAAAGGGGATGTGATAGGGACCGACACGCTGCATAGGCGACGGAGGTGCACACGCGAGAGTCGCGTGCAAAGAAAAAGAGAGAAAACAAAATCAAAACAAAAAAGGAAGAGTGCTAATAACGCAAGTGTGTCTATGGTTCAAATCGTGTTGTATGGTTCTATATTGAAGTCAGCTCCAGAGATTTAAAGAATGGGAATGAAGCATGTATTTTCCTGTTACTGTTCGAGCAAGAAAAAAAAGGGAGGACAGGAGATGATAATTTGTGTGCAGTCGTGTTGAAATGCGTAACGCATTGCGCAAAAGCGTTTTTCTTTGCTTTTGTGAGCGCAATCCTGGCATCGCAATCTGTGCTAACGATGGTCATCGAGAGAAGACGACGACGTCATACGAGAAAGGGATTGGGGCCACGGGACAGTTGCCAGCCGTCAGCCCGGCAAAGTAAAGCGCAGGTACTCTCTATCTTTCGACAACGAGGATAATAAACTGTAGAAACTATGGAAATATTTTTTTTTGGCCTTTTGTTATCGGTTTAAGGATTAACGTGCAGCACAAGATCACTACCACGCGGCAAAGAACACCGTTGCAGCTCGCACGCTCTCCTCGCGCACGGCAAGCACGCTCCTGTCGCCTCAGAGTGACACGTTCCACGACGACGCACTATCGATTAAAATAAAAAAGGAAAAACAGAAAACGACAACGGCTTCTCAACACCTTTAATCTGCTTTATCGGTTATTCTTATTACTAAGAAAAAAAAGAAAATCACTCCAAAGGTTAGTGCAATCCGTTGTATCCGACAATGTGTGTGCGTGCTTCGCGCTTTCTCAGCCACAACCTGGACACTTGTGGAACAAGGACATCAACAACAATAATCAATAATCAAACCAACAAATTGAAGAGTTTGAGAGGTTCCCTCCACCTCCTTTCTTCATTGCTTCTTCGACCGCTTCCCACCCTTTTTCTCCGTCACGCTCGGGTCGTTGTTTTCAATCGCCTCTGCCACCGCCTCGCGATCGCGCTTCATGCGCTCGTGCTTCTTCTCCGTCACCTCTTCTGCGTTCATCATCGAACGGGCCGTCTTCGAGGCCACCTTCGACGTGGCGCCGTACGTCGCACGCTCCCGCTCGAGCTGACGCCCCATCTTACTGCGGAAGTCGATGCCCTCCACCTCCTTATCCGTCACCCCGCGCGGGCTAGCCACCGCGGAGCTGCTCGCGCCGTACGTGGCGGCCGCCACGGTCTCCGGCACAGCCAGCAGCACGTCGGTGATTTCGCAGATGGGGTTGTTGTTGTCGTCCAGCAGCCAGTAGCCGCCTTGAAAGGAGGAGGGAGCGGTGTCGATGGACCACGCCTTGGCGGACTGCGCGGCGTTGCGCTTCCCCGGGTAGACGAGGCGGCTGTTGCGCAGCTGCACATCTGCGAGGGTGTGCGGGGCGTCACTATTGACAAACTTCAGTAGTTTCATTTTTTTTTATAATAAAATCTGATCGACTGTACTGAATGGTGCTTAGATGGTCGTGTGTGTGCGTGTTTGGTTGTGTGTTGTGTGTGTCTGGCAGTAAATCGAGTATGCTTGGCGAAACAGGAGTCGCAACCGTTCGCTGACAAGGGTGGTGAGGGGCAGCTATTTCGGGAGACTTCGCCACATACAGAGAGAGAGAGAGAGAGAGAGGTGTGGAGCGAGACGAAGGGCAATGACAGCAAGAAGAAAAGTAAATGATGAGCGAACAAAAAGACTTGAGGAATTGCGAGCCTGGCATTGCGGCATATCAAAGTTGGACTTCGACCTGTCACACTAAGCTATCGATGATAGGCGAGGCAAAAACAACAACAACAACAACAACAACGAAAAACACAAAGGCAATACCTCTGCAACCAAGTCCAACGCTCGAGGGGAGGTTGTGGGATGTGAGTGATATGCAAAAAAAAAAAAGAAGCACCGAATTCAGATAATGCAAAAATGCGATTCGTTTTGCCATCACCCTGGTTCTTGGTTGTTTGTTTGTTTTCAGTCCATCTGTGATATAGCTATACAACAACAACAACAACAACAACAACAACAGCGAGCTCTTCTTTGCGCTTCCAACACATCTCGCCGGCAACACACACACATCATGCCATCTTTCCACCTAGTCAATGCAGTTCAACAAGACCTTCCCCGTCGTCTTGCGGGCTTCGAGATCGATGTGGGCCTGCGCCGCATCGCGCAGCGGGTACACGTGCCCGATCGTCAGCGTCAGCTGCTTCGCCGCAATCCAGCCGAACACCTCCGCCGCACGCCGGTCCGCCTCCTCCGGTGTCAGCAGAAAGTCGCTCAGCGTCGGCCGCTGCAGGTACACGCTGCCGGCACGCGACAGCTCCAGCGGCGAGATCGGCGCCACGGCACCGCTGGCGTTGCCGAAGGAGATCATGTAGCCGCGCTTGCGCAGCACGGACAGACTCCCAGAGAAGGTGGACTGGCCGACGCCGTCGTACACCGCGTCCACGCCGTTCGGCGCGACTGCCCGCACCGCCGCCGCCCAGTCCGGCGTGGCCACGTGGTCGATCACCACGTCCGCACCACCCACCGTCTTCGCCAGCTCCGCCTTGGCTGCACCACCGCACACGCCGATCACGCGCGCGCCGCGCAGCTTCGCCATCTGGCACACCAGCAGCCCGGTGCCGCCAGCCGCCGCGTGCACGACCACGGTGCTGCCGGGTGTGCAGGGGTAGCTGGAGTCGATGAGGTAGTGCGCCGTGAGCCCCTGACACATCACCGCGGCAGCTTGCTGGTCGGACACACCTTTTGGTACCTCACGCAGCGCCGATGCAGGCACGGTGCTGAAGGAGGCGTAGCTGCCAGAGGCACCGAGGCCACCAAAGTACGCCACACGCCTCCCCAGCAGGTCCTTTGAAACCTCCGCCCCAACTTTGATGACGGCTCCCGCGCCTTCCTCCCCCACCACGTAGGGCATCGTGGGCTTCTTGTACAGGCCGGAGCGAAAGTACGTGTCGATGAAGTTCACACCCGCGTAGGCGTTGCGCACGAGGACGTCGGAGGGGCCGACGGCTAAGTCCTTCGCAGGATCGAAGTCGTCCACGGAGAGCACCTCTGGCCCACCGTGGACGTGCACGCGCACCCGGCGAAAAAAAGGCTTGAGTCGAAGAGCGGTGGTGCGCATCGCTGAGGTGCACTTGGCTGCCTTTTGTGTTCTCCTTCTGTGCCTTCTATTACAGGGGCAGTTTAAAAAAAAAATAATTTATGTTTGGAAGAGTGAGCGCGCCAGAAAGTGCACGCGGAAACAGAGATGAAGGTGTGTTGGGGGAAAGACAGAGAGAATCAAAAACAAACAAACAAACAAACTCAGGAGTATTACGGGGATGGGGATCTACAACACTGACGACACGGTGCTAATGCTGAACGGAGTCGTCGTCGCTACAATACTCTGCTGCACGCGATAGGAAAGGGGTCGACCTTGCTTCTTGAGTTGAGGCCGACAAAAGAAGTGCAAGGCTCATTCACGATGTAGCCGATGTATTGTAGAGCTGCAGAGCTGAGTTGAGATAACCTTGGGAGAAAGCTCAACAGCGATAGCGCGGCAGTTATAAGAGTATTTTCCTTTTTTTTTCCAAAGCCTGGAGCTACACGCGTTGATGTACTGTAGACAAACAAACCCACCAACAACAAAAAGGCAATAGATGGAGAGCGAGAAGATAAGTCAACACAGGCTGCTTCACCCATCAGAGCACAACACTGAATCCCTAACGCGACTGTCAGCGTGCTCAAAGCAATGTTTGTATGACTTCGTTTTATTTTGCACACCAGAGTCTGGGGAGTGACAACTTGAACCAGAGCCGATAAAAAACAGAAAAACAGGGTAACTTGCACTATTGTTTGAGTGAAGTGAAAAACAACAAAAAGAATAGTAATAATAATGGTTGCCGAGCAAAACGATGAGAAAACAAGAATTACGCGTCTTCGGTGCACTTGATCAGCAGCTTCCCGGTCGTCGCACGCGACTGCAGATCGATATGGGCCTGCGCCGCATCGCGCAGCGGGTACACGTGTCCGATCGTCAGCGTCAGCTGCTTCGCCGCAATCCAGCCGAACACCTCCGCCGCACGCCGTTCCGCCTCCTCCGGTGTCAGCAGAAAGTCGCTCAGCGTCGGCCGCTGCAGGTACACGCTGCCGGCACGCGACAGCTCCAGCGGCGAGATCGGCGCCACGGCACCGCTGGCGTTGCCGAAGGAGATCATGTAGCCGCGCTTGCGCAGCACGGACAGACTCCCAGAGAAAGTGGACTGACCGACGCCGTCGTACACCGCGTCCACGCCGTTCGGCGCGACTGCCCGCACCGCCGCCGCCCAGTCCGGCGTGGCCACGTGGTCGATCACCACGTCCGCACCACCCACCGTCCTCGCCAGCTCCGCCTTGGCTGCACCACCGCACACGCCAATCACGCGCGCGCCGCGCAGCTTCGCCATCTGGCACACCAGCAGCCCGGTGCCGCCAGCCGCCGCGTGCACGACCACGGTGCTGCCGGGGGTGCAGGGGTAGCTGGAGTCGATGAGGTAGTGCGCCGTCAGCCCCTGACACATCACCGCGGCAGCATCTTCATCGGAGACGCCTTCCGGAACTTCGCGTAAACTGGTGGCCCTCGCCACGGTGAAAGCCGCGTAGCTGCCCGTGCATCCGACACCACCAAAGTACGCCACGCGCTTGCCAGAAAACGTGTCCGACACACCAGGGCCGACCTTCACGACCGTCCCTGCGCCTTCCTCCCCCACCACGTAGGGCATCGTGGGCTTCTTGTACAGGCCGGAGCGAAAGTACGTGTCGATGAAGTTCACACCCGCGTAGGCGTTGCGCACGAGCACCTCTCCATCCTTCAGGGTGACCTTATCAGGGGTGTAGGTGGCGTCGCGAGAGACAAGCACCTCGGGTCCGCCGTGCGCAGTCGCAATGATCTCCATCGTTTTCTTTGTCGTGTCGTTGCAGTGTTCGATAAAAAACCAAAACCAAAACAAAAAAAAAACAGAGAGAGCGATAACTTGAAGGAATGCTATAGGTGATATTGTTGCAATAGTGGCTGGCACGAATGAAATTCTCGATAAGGTGAAAGACAGCGTGCAATGCAGAGATAAAACATGGCGACGACAACAACAACAAACGAAATAGCGTGAGGTGCACAGGAGACGCAGAGGGAGAGTAGCACAGAAACGGACAGAGACGGTGAAGCAGTTCGCCTTGCTTGGGTAGCGAGATAGCGTTGGGAAACGCGGTCAGTTGACCACGTGACTAAAAGCTTGTGATCACCACGGAGCTACCGGGAAGACAAAAAGAAATCCGGTGCGAAGCCATCACACATAAAAGACCAGTATTTTTCTTCTCGACTTGTTTGCAATGTATTTGTAATAATAATGAATCTTCGACTTGGAGCAAAGCGGTATCCGTGGTGCAGCTGTTGGCGAGATGCACACACGCACGCGTGATGATCGGTGGAGAAACCACACGTCCAGGCGAAGAAAAAGAAAAGAAAACAGAAAAAAAGCAACGTGAAGTGTTAAAAAAAAAGAAAAGAAAAAGAAAAATTTTTGGAGGAAAAGGCAGACAAGCGTATTTTTGCTGCAAGAAACACCGAATGACGGTGATAATGAGAGGAGTGTAGAATAAGTAATGACGGACAGGGAGGAGCACAACGTAGCGCTAGTTGCAGTCTTCATCGTACTGAGAAGCATCCGAAAAAGAATGAAAAGAAAAAGAATGCAGCAAAGTTGGTAGAGTCCATCTGTGAAGGTAGTCACGAAACAGGAATAGAAATACTTCAGTTGCCTAACCAAAGCACCTTTCCATTTTGACACCGCAACTACCTGCCTCATCCCTCTTCATGCGCCACCCCCTGACCGTACCGCACCCGTACAGTAACAGTAAATAGACCACAAGACAGAAAAACTGGTTTGGTCACAAATGCGTGGAAAGGAAAAAAAAAAGAAACAACCGGACAGCTGGTGTCACAAGTGCGATACAGTGTTCGTATTTATTCTCACTCATCACTTGCTAGTTGTCGTCATTGCACTTGATCAGCAGCTTCCCCGTCGTCTTGCGCGACTCCAAATCCGAGTGCGCCATGGCTGCAGCTGCAAGCGGGTACACGTGCCCAATCGTCAGCGTCAGCTGCTTCGCCGCAATCCAGCCGAACACCTCCGCCGCACGCCGGTCCGCCTCCTCCGGTGTCAGCATGAAATCGAACATGTTTGCACGCTGTAGGTACACGCTGCCGGCACGCGACAGCTCCAGCGGCGAGATCGGCGCCACGGCACCGCTGGCATTGCCGAAGGAGATCATGTAGCCGCGCTTGCGCAGCACGGACAGACTCCCAGAGAAGGTGGACTGGCCGACGCCGTCGTACACCGCGTCCACGCCGTTCGGCACGACCGCCCGCACCGCCGCCGCCCAGTCCGGCGTGGCCACGTGGTCGATCACCACGTCCGCACCACCCACCGTCCTCGCCAGCTCCGCCTTGGCTGCACCGCCGCACACGCCAATCACGCGCGCGCCGCGCAGCTTCGCCATCTGGCACACCAGCAGCCCGGTGCCGCCAGCCGCCGCGTGCACGACCACGGTGCTGCCGGGTGTGCAGGGGTAGCTGGAGTCGATGAGGTAGTGCGCCGTAAAGCCTTGGATCATGGTGGCGGCTGCCTGCTCATCGGTCACCCCTGCCGGGATTTCACGCACACCAGCGGCCGGGGCCACGGTGTAGGCCGCGTAGCTGCCTGTAAAACCCGGGCCGCCGTAGTAACCCACGCGCTTCCCCAGCATGTCCTCCGACACACCAGGGCCGACCTTCACAACCGTCCCTGCGCCTTCCTCCCCCACCACGTAGGGCATCGTGGGCTTCTTGTACAGGCCGGAGCGGAGGTACGTGTCGATGAAGTTCACACCCGCGTAGGTGTTCTTCACGAGCACCTGGCCTTCTTTGAGGGTGACCTTATCAGGCGTGGAGGTGGCGTCGCGAGAGACAAGCACCTCGGGTCCGCCGTGTGCCGTCGCAATGACTTCCATTTTTTTTTGATAATAATAATGTACTTTTGTTGAGCTTTTGTATGGTTGTATAGCTTCTACAAAGATTAAAAGGAGGCTTGTCCAAGCACAGAAATGTATCTGAGTGCAAGGTTTTGCTCCAAGAAAAAAAAAGGCAAGGTGGCAACAGATGGTGTGAGTATTTCGTGGCAGACGACGAAGTGGGAACTGTATTGAGCGACGCGGCAGCACATATCGGAGCGTGTCCGTTTGTGTGTGTGTGTGCGTGCAAGTCCGATAATGGAGAGGATTAGAGGAAAGAGCACAGAAATCAGAAAAAGATGAGAAGCAACGTGCTGCTATTGTCCTCCAGCACAGTCATGCTACAAGCCAAGATGTGTATGTGAACAGGAAAAGCGACAACAACAACAACAACAACAGTGCGAGATGCCTCCTGGTAGGAAGTGAGACCCCAACGACTCCGCAGTGTCATGGATGAACGGGTTGTGCCACCACCTGCGCCAAACAAAAAGACAGTCATGCAGGACCCACACCAATCCTAATCCTCGCGTAGTGACTGTCACCGCAATGGTTCAAAGGCACTGCAAGGGGGAAAAGCAGCGATGGCCGAGAAAAAGATCAACGTAATCGCTTCTCCGTTCAAAGTCCCTGATAGCGTTTTGCGCAGCTCTCGACGGCGACCAGTTTCTGTTTTAAAGCATTTTCTATATGTGAACATCTTTGTCTTGTGCTGAACGGCACAAGACAAAGGGAGAAAAGCATAAGGGAATATGGAGAGTAAAATGCTCTCATACAAGCAGGAGAAAAGAAACGAAACGAAGAAAGAAAAAAGACGAAGGACGCAACAGAAACACTTGTCGGTTGAGCAGACTGGAATCGACGAAAACACACACACACACACAAAAAGAACACAGAGGTCTTTTTCCTGCAAGAAAAAGAGTTTTTATAGAAAGCAGAAGAACAAAACAAAAAAAAAGTGATGATGATCCGAGAGGAGACTGAGAGGATCGAAGTGAAGCACAAGCACTAGTAATAGTAATGGGAATAGTAATATATAGGGGAGCACGAAGATTAAAAAAAAATGATAGAAGTGGTCCTCTTCGTCTCTCTCTCTATTATTCTGCATCTCGTGTCCAAAGAACAGAGAATGGAAGAAAGAGAATTTTAAATGAAGGAAAAAAAAAAGACATGCAGGTGTGAAGATATGGAAGAGAGAGAGAGAGAAACGGAGAAAAAACAAAGATGAAACCGAAGATGTGCTGAGCAGACACATCTCTCTGAGACGGCGTAGAAAAGTATGAAAGATAGAGGACAATGCTCACTTAAGACGCTTTCAAGAAAAAAAGATTTTGAATGGTGCCTCAATAAACGTAAATCACCGTACGCTTGTTTGTTCCTGGTATTCTGCCACGAGAGAGAGAGAGAGAGCGAGAGAGAGGAAAGAATCAGACAAACACTTTGCACCGCTTCTCGCCTTCTTTACCCGTGCGCCTTTGTGGGCTGTGTCGATGTCATCGACGCAGACGAGGCGAGCTGCGTCTTTGTCGGCATCCACCCTTCCAACCACGCAGCTGCCTGCACCGCCGCGGGGAGTATGGCGTGTACCATCACCCACAAACACGCGTAGCGGGCGTATAGCTCCATCACCGCCAGCTGTGGCGCGCGGCGGCGCAGCTGTGTGTAGAGGAACCCCGCCGCATCCGCCAGCTCGTTGGCCGTCTCCATCACCACGTCATCGAAATTCCTCCCACGCATCATCGTCTTGGACTCGGGCACCGCTGCGTCACGCACCTCCGCCAGACGAGAGCGAGAGAGGAGGAACAGACGCACCAACAACCCATTCGGCACCATGAGCCACAGTACGACGGAGCACAGCGCCGGGACAACGTGCGTGGCGGCGCTGCCAGGGACCGTCGTCAGTTCTTCGTCATGCAGCGGCGCGCGGACACGAATGCTGCCATTGCTTCTGTTACTGATGCCACCGCTGCTGCGACTGTTGTTGTACGCACTGTAGTTGCTTCTTATGCTACTGCTGCTGCTGCTGGTACTGTAGCTGATGCTACTACTACTGCCGCTGCTGGATGGGTATGACTTCATGGGTGCCGTGGTGTTGACAACGCTGGAGGAGCTGCATGACTGCGCCTGCGGAGAGGTCGCACCGAAGATGCTTCTGCCCCTCACGTCAACAGTGGACGGAGCGTACGTTGACGTGTTTGCGTCGTTGCTGCTGCCGGCGCTGCTGCGGTGGTCTGCGGCAGGGCAGTACCGCGCATCCACCTGGCGGCGGATCCACGCGAGGGCCATCACATCCAGGCACAGGACGTTGAGGGGGATCAGTACGGTGATGACGAGGGACAGAAAGCGCACGGCGTTCATCTGCGGCAGGGCCGCCGCGGCACGGCGAAGCTCCGCAGCCGCCATCGACAACTTCTCACGGAGCGACGTCGGTGCGGAGGGGAGGGGTGACGACGGTGGCTGCTGCTGCTGTTGTTGTTGTTGGTGCACTACTGCCTCACGTGGGTTCTGATCTGCAGTAGCTGATCGTCCTACAGGTGCCGTAATGGACGCATCGGTGAGCTGTGGCGGCGGTGGCGTGTCCACAGCAGTAACCGCCTTCGACCTCGCCTCTACGTGACTCTTCGTGTCGTCGTCGTCTGTGTCGGTGTCCGACGCTGCCTCCAGCAGACCCGTTCGATAAAACCCATCATTGTCGTGGTACGCCCGCGCCGTCGACTCAGCAGCAGCAGCAGCAGCAGCAGCAGCAACACTTGTGGATGATGGCGGTGGTGTCGGTGGGAGGGAGAAGAGCTCGTTGACTTGCTTTGCCAAGCTTGGCGGCGGGGAAACTCTCTGTTCCGCTCCAGCAAAGCTGCTGTCATCGCGTAGGTGGGTTGTCGCCGACGTCGTCGTCGCGGAAGGCGGCAGCTGCTGCTGCTGTTGTTGTTGCGGTCGGTGTGTCTTCTCCGCCTCCTGTCTCACAACTCTCCTCCTCGCCGTCGTCGAGTGCGGTGGACACGCGTGTGGTGGCGGACGCCGTCAATGTGCCGGCACTCGCCGTCGGTGTAATTTGACCTGAGTCCGGCGGACACGTCGCCCGCCACGTTCGCGAAGACGGCTGCAGCTGCTGCAGCTGCTGCTGCTGCTGCTCGACAGAGGCGGCGGTGGCGAAGACCTCGGCGCCGTCGCACGGGTCATGCAGCGTGGGTGACGAAGGGTGATGGTGACGGCGGTAGAGCGAATGCTGCGCCTGTGACGGCTGTGGTGGTGCTGTTGTGTGCTCGTCCGTGTCTACACTGGCTGCGGTGCGGTAGCGGGGGTGATGTTCGTGCTGCCGCCCCGGTGCGTCTGCCGCCGCCGCGTTCTCGGACGATTCCATCGGACGTGAAAGAGCACTGTCCGCTGGTGCCTCGTCACCGTCGCTGCTGCCATCCGCATCTGGCGGGCGCAGATCGACGTCTGCGGAGTGGTGCGTGGCGGGTGACGACGCGGCACCGGGTCCAGCCACGGTAGGCGGCACATCGCCGCGCAAAGGCGGCGGCAGCTCCGGGCTCTCCTTCGGCTTTGCCGTGAAGAGACGTACATCCCACTTCCCACCCGGGCCATCCACCGGGAGCGTTCCGCGTCGTCCTGCCTTCACATCCTCGTTTTCTTCGTCACTGTTGGCACGGTCGTCTGCATCCCATTTACTGTCCGTCCGGCCTTTCACCTCTCCGCTGATGGCGGGTGACTTCCGGTGCACGGCGGTGGGCTGCCGCTCACTGGGTGGCGGTGGTGGCGCCTCCGCCTCCGTGGTCGTCGCGGACGCGCGATCACGCGGCAGCACAAAGCCGCGCAGGAGGGAGTGCGATGGCGGGCGTGCCGACGCCCGCACCTGCCCCGTCACACCGAAGCGTCGATGTCCGTAGGCCGCCGCAGGATCATCACTGTCATCGTCGCTGTTGTCGTCGTCGTGCAGGTGATGCTGCGGCTGTGCGTACCGCTCTCGACGCTGGCGGCTGTCACGCAGCGGCAGACTCCGCAGCAGCCGTGCGTCGTGCTCCGCAGCGAGGTCTTCGAGAGAGTCAAAGCTGCCGCTCTCCTGCACGTTGTTGCTGCGGCCCTGCTGGTGGTTCCTGCTGGCGTCGTGACTTACCTCGTCGTCGCAAGACAGGGATTCGAAATCGCTCGACATGTTGCGTGCTGTGGTGTGTAGCTTAAAGAGTGTGAAAATTGAGGAAAAACACACGTCTTCAGTAGTCAGCAGGTTTATTTATCAGGTGCGGCGGCACCGCAGGAATGCTGGTGCAAGAGCAATAAAAGAATGCAAGAAAAAAATAAGATGTAAGAAGAGCTTGCAAGAGCAAGCAAGCAAGCAAAGAAAAAAAAAGAAGCAGATGTGGACGGGTAAATAAAAAGAAAAATGGCAGAGAGAGCAGACGAAGTGCGAAACGAACCAAACACCTCTGAGATCTATCCTTTACGATCGCTGCGCGGCAAGGGTGGTGAAGATGAGAAGGGGAGAGAGGGAGGGAGAGTTGTTGAAGTACTACTTGATACACAGCGTGAGGAGACTGCACATGCACAAACACATGAAAGAAGGGCATCATCGAGGTTTTTACAGGTCAGCAAGTAGAGATCAAGCAGCGGCGATCCATTCTAACGCCATAACAGATAACAGAGAGCAGGTAGAGTTACAACAACAACAACAACAAAAAGGAGAACTTCCTCCTTCCGTCTTTTCTTTTCACACTGTGTTCCTTTGATTAACTGAAGCGCAAAGCGGTAGGTAAAGTGATACATCTCTATTGCGTGAGACGACACTGACGCAAGCGGAAACAGGGCTGTTGGAAGCACACAATAAGCTTTTGCAGCAGTTCGAGAACATCTCATGGTAGGCAAAGACAAATAAAGAAAAGAGATAAAAACAAGAATTCTGAGTCGCGAGAAGCCGGTTGGCAGCATCCTACACAGCAGTCCACAACAACAACAAGGACAGCAGGCACACACACGCAGACACCAGAAGGCACTAAGTGTACTCTGGAGAAGACGTGCGCAAAAAGAGCACGATGAAGGCAAAAAGGTAAAACGTCTGAAACTCGCGGAAGGCCACCACCATGTAGTAGTCCTCCGGCTGAAAGAACGTAAACGAGAACGCGACGCTCAGGATGTACCACACCAGCAACATGCCGAACGGGGCCCACATGCTCTGGTAGCGCAGATACACTTCCATAGCGGACAGCGTCACATTCGGGTAGCCCAACCGCGGTGGTGGTGATAGATTAATGGCCGGTGGCGGGAGCGGGGCCGGGTTCGAGGTGAGTCCGTTGCCTCGCCGCCCAGCAGCAGACGCGGACGAGGACGAGGAGGAGGAGGCCGACGATGAGGATGAGGATCGGCTGCCCCTTCCACCTCGTCCACTGCTACTGTTCTTCACCTGCTGATCACTGGTGGCGTTGTTGTTGTTGTTGTCGCGCAGTTGCTGGTGGCGGTGGCGACGCAGCTGGCGGTCCCGTAGGCGCCGCTGCCGCTGCACGGCCGCCGCATCTGCCGGGATGACAGAGCGCGACAGCCAGAGCGTTAAAAGGTACATTCGCAGCACGTTGTGCAGCCGGCACGACAACTCGGTGCCAATGAGAGCGTAGCTCACTTTGTTGCAGCGAGACGAGTACGCCGCCTTCGCGTATCGGTTCACCGTATATGCGAGGTTGAAGCCGTCGGTGCCGCAGGTGGATTGAAAGATGTAGTTGATGAAAAGACCCACACTGGCCAGGCAGACGATGATGGTTTGGTTGGCCGGCAGCGGCGTCGTGAAGGCCAGGCCCCACCCCATCCCAACGAGCATCTCCAGCGAAATGATCAGCGAGTTGGACGCGATCTCAAAGATGAGACAGACAACGTAGAGTGAAAAAGCTAGAGGCGTAGTCACCGGTGGTCGTGTCGGCCATCAGCGAGAACTTCGCCGCGTAGAGGATGCACACGAGTACTTTTAGTATAATCAACACGAGCAGCAGCCACTGCAGCGGCGAGTACATGATGATGATGTAGCTCTCCTTCCACCATCGCTCCACCGGGCCGACAATCTTGTGCTGCACGCCAGCGTGAATGGACAAGCCGAGCCGCATCAGTGCAGAGAGGAAACGGCTGAAGCAGGACGACCGGTGGCGGGTATAACTGTCATCCAAGTCGTAGTGGTCTGCATCGCGCCGACGCCGTCTCGACGCACCGCCCTCGGCATCCTCGCCGTCGTCGTCGCTGCTGTCCCGCGTCCCTGTCAGACAGCACAGTATGGAGTAGAGATCCGACGGACGGCGTGCGCGGGCGGACCGCCCGCCACTGGCGTCACCAGTGGAGGAGGCGGAGTGCAGCCGGTCCGAGTCTTGTCGGTGCCGCTGCAGCCGTCGAGATGCACTACCCCGCACCCGGCCGCTGCGCGCGTAGTCGTCGTCGTCGTCGCTGCTGCTGCTGCGTGTGTCGCTCAAAATGCTGCTGTCGGTGTCGGAGCTCCTGTCAGAGGAGTTGTCCGAGACATCGCCATCGTCGTCATCGTCCGGGTCGCTGCTACTGTTGTCGTCCATGTGCTTTCTGCGTCTTGACGAGGTGGTCTTGCTCTTCGTTTTCGTTTTTTGTGTCGTGGCCTTCTTCTTTACGTCCTTGTCACGTTGACGACTGCGCGTCGCGTGTACCACAGCGTCGTCCTCGTCGTTCGACGAAGAAGTGAAGGAGGCGTTGGAGTGCATGGAGTGCAGCGAAGACATCTCAGCCCCTTCGCTACTGTCGCCTTCCCCACCTGCTGCTGCTGCTGTGACAGCAGGCTGCTTCTCCATCTTCTTCTTTTTCTTCTTCTGCGCATCTGCCTTGCTGTTGCTGCTACTACTCGCGTTGCTGTCACGTCGCTTGCCAGCGCCGCCACCACTACCACCCCTTTCATCGTGTACTGGTTCATCACCATCACTCTGAGCCCTCGGTGACCTTCCCCGCCCTGCCGCATCTTTGGATCTCGATGACGCCTTCTTGTCCTTTCGTTGGCTGCCCCTGCTGCTGCTGCTGCGACCGCTCCGTGTGCTCGTCGTGTCATTTGAGTAGTCGTCGCCGTCGTCGTCGTCCCCTTCCGTCTCCGAGACATCTGCGGGGTTTTGGTTTGCATTCTTGTGCTTCTTGCTGCTCGAGTATTTGCCGCGGCGCTGGCGGTGTACCCGGTCGCTTTGGATCTCTGCCGCCTGCTTCTCCAACGCCTTCTCGGCGTCCTTCTGCTTCAACGCCCGCTCCTGCTTGCGCTGCTTGCTACACGGGACAATGAGAATGAGAAACACCACGAACAGCAGCGCGTACAGGACGAGAAACAGAAAGTAGATGATGGAGGTGTAGTAGTGCTGCCCACTGCCCGGGCGATCCGATGGGTTTGTGAAGGTGGCTGTGACGGAGAAGGACAGCGGGACACCGGAGCACTGCGCCACCACGGCAACACCACGCGCCGACGGGTAGCGGTGGGTGATCGTGACGTTCGTCTGCATCCAGTCGCCGGAGGTGCCGAGACTCCACGAGGTGGCCTCCGCCAGCAGTGCGTTCAGTGAAACGGTGTACAGGGCAGGCGCAGCGCAGATGCGCTCGGGGTCCACGGCTAAGTTATCACCGAGTCGGTTGTACGAGTCATCGCGGCTCCGCAGGAGCTGCTCCAGCGTGGTGGTCGTCGTCCCGGCGGCCGACGTCGTCGTTGTGGTGCTGGCGGCTGCTCTCCTCGCAGCAGCAGCAGCAGCAGCAGCAGCGTGTGCAGATGACGGTCCAGGCGCCCGCGCGTCCGCAGACCACTCCGGTGGCACGCTCGAAAACTTCGTTGTAAAGCTGCGTTGCTTTTCCACCTTCACGGACGCAGTGGAGGCGGCTTTGGTGGCGCTGAAGACGCCGTACATCCACGGAAACGAGTCTCCGCTAGGCGGGTTCGTGAGTTGGTACCAGACATCAAAGCTGAACACCTTGAAGACGATGTTGGAGGACAGCTGGAGGTAGTTGGCCGTCAACACGGTGTCAGGGTCGGAGGTAGGGATCAGATTACTCGGGTCGGGAAGGTAGTTGGCGCAGGAGGCGAAGGAGGAGGCTGACGAGGCTGCTGTTGCAGCTGTGGAGGCTGCAGTCGCCGCCTTCACATCGGTGCTCTTTGCCGATGTGCGCGCTGCACCCGCCCCTGCGGTGGGTGCCTCGGCGTGTGGAGGAGCCGCAAGATGCACCAGTTTCGGTGGAGGGACAGGGCACACCGGCGCAGCTTGACGTCGAGTCTTCCGCATCATCTTCAGACCTCCTCCTCCTCTCGTCGTCCCTGCATCCACTACTGTTTTGTTCCCACTCGCACCGAAGCGCATCGGCTGCCGCTGCTGCACCGCTGCTGCCCTGGACGAAGACAAGCAAATCATCGAATTGCACATAGCCATGAAAACTGGTGCGTTCAGCATGCAATGCAGGCGCGGCTGATTCCAAAAAAAGAAAGTGCTTCTCAGTGAGATGCCGGGGTAAACCGCAGCCGCGGCAGAGGTGGCGGACGCCGCCGCAGCGGCTGCATTCGCGGAAGCAGCAGCAGCAGCAGCAACACCGTTCCCGGTGTGCTCCGCGGAGCTCGTTTGGGTACTGTCATCCACCGCACGCGTTGATGATGCATCGACGGGTGCTGTCGTTGTTGTTGTTGTTGTGGTGGTGGTGGTGGTGGTGGAAGTTGTTGTGGTGCTCGTGGTGCTCGTCTCTGTCCCTGAAGACGACGAGGCAGCCGGCGCCGCCAGTTGGTACGACTTCACGTACGACTGGAAGTTGTTGTACGCGTAGGCCGGTGACAGGCTGGAGTCGATGGTAATCACGATGGTGCAGCCGGAGAGCATGTAGAAGAACTGATAGGAGTTGATGACTTGGTAGTACGAGGTGACGCGGCTGCGCGGGCCTTTGAAGAGGCTGTTAAAGGGCTTTGACGCCTTCGCTGCATCCGCCGCCGCCGCTGCGGTAGCGCTGGCTGCTGCAACGGTGGCGGACGGCGTCGACCTTCGCGCGCGTGAAAGCGGTGCGGCCGCTGTGGCTTTTTTTCTCCGTCTGTTGCTGTCGCTGCCGACACGTGACCCTCCCTGCTGCTCGGCCTCTCTCCCTTCGTTTTCTTCTCCGCTGACGGCGAACGCAGCGGCGGCGACGCTGGACGGGCTGCCCGTTGCGGAGTCGAACAGCATGACGTAGTAGAGGTCGTAGAAAGGACAGGTGTTCGCGTAGGTGTAGCGTGCCGAGGTGGTGAGGGCCGGCTGGTTCGTGGGACACATCGAGGACGTGAGGGGCGTGTTGGCGTACGAGACGGTGGATTGGAAGTTCGCGGCACGCACAAACAGAAAAGGTTGTAGAGAGAGGGATCGTGTCAGCACGGCTGCGTACCGCAGCGGCCAGCACTGCGGGAGGAGAAGAAGGAGAGCGTCGGTGTGAGGGACAGGCACGCGTACAGCACCACAAGCGCAAGAAGCACCACAGATCGGCGGAAGGAGAAACAGCGTCTACGCGCTGGAGCAGCACAGAAAGGTTCACTCGGGTGTGTGTGAAGGGGTGGCGGACGAGGCGATGGGGATGCCATGGGCAAGGATGCCGAGCGGCACCTGCAACACACCGTCCCGTTCACCATCGCGCGTGGAAAAGAGTGTATAGCAGTCGCAGTAAATAATAATAATAATAAAAAAGCAACAACAAGCGAACAATGCAACGAAAAAAAAAGGGAAATAGAAAAGATAAAAAGATTTCTTTGAAAATGCACCTACCTTGTGCCCAATTAATAAAATAATAAAAAAAAGGGGGTGTTTATGTGCGTTTCCAGTTTCCTGAAACAGCAGTGTCGAGATAGGAGGAGGAGGAGGAGGTGCGTAGCAGAAGAAGAAAAGTTTGAGGTGGAGTGAAGGGGCAGTGCTTGATCCTCTACCAAGCCGCTGTGCACGTTACCTACAGCAACAATGGAGCGGAGACGCACTTTCAAAACTTCACTCGATGGCAGACTACCAAGAAAAAAAAAAAGCCGAGTGCAACAGCTCCACACACGCATAAGAAAGAGGAGCAATACAAACGTTGAGGATCAAGAGTGACCCTAGCGAAGCTCGTACATCTCCATAACACTTCCCGAAAGCCTCCACAGAATTTTTTTTGCGGTGCAGAGTGCGCCGTGTTGAACAAAGCTTCTAGAGCTTTTTATTCTTTCTTTCTTCGGTTTCGCTCTGATCGCGGTTCAATAGAGTCTAGACAACGCAAGAGTGACCTAAATAGAAAACAAAAAAACAAGAACAACAACAACGAACGATCAGCACAGAACAAAGCAAAACAAAGCGGACACACACAATAAGTGAAGGGTTCAAAGAAAAAGAGAGGATGAAATAGAGAAGGTTGCTCGCCGGAGCGGCGCGTGCAACAGCAGGCCGCAATGCACAAGGAAAGTGTTAACACACCACAAAACAAACAACAAGAAACTAAACATGCAGAGGGCAAAAGGTAAACGCCAGTTGAGAAAGATTTGAATGGAGGAGGGAAAAACGAGCAGCTGCACAGCACTGGGTATCTCATAGGTCGTTTTTCTGTGGGTTGTGCTTTGACTTCCCCCGGTCGGTGGTTCTTTCCGTGGCGGTGAAAAAGGAAAAAGTTGGAGAAGTTGGGTATCGATCCCAATACCTACCGCATGCTAAGCGGTCGCTCTACCATCTGAGCTACATCCCCGACGCCGAGGAATCGAAAACCGTTAGCCGTGACAGCGCTGTAAGCAAAACACCTCCAGGATCGAATAGCATCACGTCAACGACTGGACACATACACACACTGTCCTTTTCACGCTTCTTCCTTTTTTTTTTGTTCCTTCATTGCTCATGGAGTTGTATAGGAGACCATGACCATGAACGCAACCAAACGATGAAAAAGGGACGTGCGCCGCCGTGTGTGTGTGTGTGTGTGTGTGTGTCCAGCATGTCTTCTCCACTCTCCCTCACTCTCTCTATTCTTTTTTTTTTTTTTTTTCTTTGTTGGTCGGATGTCGTCGTTATTGCTCTGAGTACTGGTGTGCCGTGCCCTCCAGCCGCTTCATGTCCGCCACCTTCCGCGCCGCCTTGTTGAAGT